>DVXP01000640.1:0-18824 GCA_018235645.1 Junonia grisea | reverse complement strand
GAGATTAAGGGTGATACCACACTAAATATGAAGTGAACATTCGATATTGATGTCCTTGTACCCTTTGGTTTTGCATGGGGTAAAATGTGATACTAGCTGACCTAACAGACATTGCTCTGTCACATAATAATTAACTTAGAAGATAATCTAGATAAGAACATTCTAATCACCTAGCGTTAAGAACTAGTACATTACGACATATATTACCAAATATATAAAGGTATGTACATTCAAATCTATATTTAATTTATTTAAATGAATCGTAAAACATAGTTAAAATAAGATACATGGAATGGTAGAGGAGGTAACAATACTTTTATTTTCCAAATACTCCACACTTAGCACAACAACCCATTGTGTTTTTAAAATATATCTCATTAAAATGAAAACTAAAGTCGTTATCTTTCACGTAAATATTTGAAAACTCAGTATCCACTAACGGTATATTTGTATCATAAAAGTTTATATGACAAAATAATCAACCAAACCAAGTAATCATTTGCGTCCATAAAATAATCCATTATAAAAACAAATGGACACATTAAGTAAAGGTTATGCCAATAATACTTAGTATTTATGATAATTTATCAATTTAGCACTATTGAAAGCGGATATTATGATAATATCAGAGCCATGATATGATTTTAAAGACGCAATAACGTATATGGCGAAGGGATGTCCTGTTAATTCAACGAGTGATCGTGTCCTTATAGACGGTAAATGGTTTATAAATGTGATATGTAACGATTTGAATGTTAAGTGAAAGTTGTATATTAATATCATGGGTAAATTACTCATGAATCATGACATTAATACACAATTGATTTTCATTATTTTGGCTGCAGCTTGGTGAACTTTTAATATTATTGTTGATTGCTCATTAGAATGATGCTAATTGTTAAATTGTTAGGTTCATATATCCAAAAATTATTTTGTACTTACGTAGAAAAAAATAACAATTTTGTTCTTTTTTACGATCACGATATATTTAATTAAAATTTTATCAGTTGTCGCATGATGTACCCGATGTGATGTATTTTCTAAAATATGGTCTTAATAAATATTATTAATTTCCAAAATAGGTACCTTCACCTTCCAAATATCATTTTACGCTCATTCAACATGCGTTTAAAAAATCTAAAAGATCCTATTTAAAAACAATCAATTAATTACAATGTCTTACAATTACTTTCAACGTAACAACGTATCATAGCAACTCCCTCGATAATAATTCCAGCTTGCCGTCGGATATCCTTTTTACGACATTTTAATTGAAATCATTGCATACAAAGTACAATCAACGTCTTTTAATAATATCTGTTAGAGGTATTGAAGTACTCATTACAATAATTTATTATTATAGCTTCATAATTATCATCAATTGAAAAACTATTCAGATGAGGCTCATCATTTTATGTAAAATTATAATACTATTAAGGTAATGGTAAAACTCTGTAAGGGGGGTTTTACCTTAATGTATATGATATCAGAAAGTTGTATTCCGTGTTAAAATAAGGCAAAATAACAGAATTAGTCCATAGATATATGTGGAAGAACCTATGAAACTTTCCTATTTTTTGTTTGAGCGTTTTGTATTGCCTTAGTAACTAGTAATCAAAAAACGTTACATACTATATTTTCCCCTTTTCTAACAGGAAATTTTCATACATAAAAATCGGCTGAAATCTGCTCAACAGGTTGAAAATATCACAAATAACTTCCGCCATATTAATTTTCGAATAACGTCATATCCTATACTCTTAACTCTTCTACGAATTCAACGTAACAATTTATCAACATGTCACACTATTAGAATGAATGCGATATTTCATTTTCATAATTAGAATGACAGAGAATAAATAAATTGAATCACCTGAGGCCTAATTGTTGGAAACTGCAACTTTCGCAGCTTGCTACATTCTGACAGTCATCTAAATGATCGATTCTGATTTATCGCTTTAAAACGATAAAATTTTTTGATCCTAAACAATCATAATGTGGCGTATTTTGATGATGATACTGTTATACACTTAATATGTTATTTTATGTGCATTTATTTGGCAGTTATAGCCCCCGCTCACGAGGAAGGGACAAGCAACGACTTTTTGTTCATTACAATTATAACTAAAATGTACTAAAAGTCCGCGTAAAAATATTAACATTTCACTGCCAATCATCAATTATAAATCATCATCTCTTCTTATGTCAATTACTTAAATATTTTCATGTACTTTGTAAAAGTCATCTACATATACATTTCAGTTACCTAAATCTTTAATAAACTAATCATGATAAGGATAATGCAAATAAATAAAGTTTGAAATAGTAACGGTTTTCTCTTATTACTCAACACGTCTGGGAAACACCATTAATATGCATGGTAAGCGGTATCGTGGTCCGTCTGTACGTGCAGACTAGACCATGTTTAGAATATGTATGGGTTTAAATTGGTCGGACCAAGGACGTGTTGTTGGCACACTGTCTTACATGAGTATTATCAAAATGCATATTTGGAAGTATCCACTGGGTGGTGGGTACATCTAAATCGATTGGCTGTAGGTACTGTATCTTAACATATACCTATTAAGAAATAATACGGTCGAATTGGTAATTGGTACCACCCAAGATACTCAAACATAAAAACTTTACAACCTATTAAGATAAATTAAAAGATAATGTACATATATTATATTTTAATATCAGAGTTTTTAAGACGTTACTTTTATATCTGCCAACTTCCCAAATAAATAAATACTTCCCAAAACCAACAACTGTACTTTTGTGAGAAGTTTTATAAATGATTTATATTTTTCGATTGAATACATAAAATTCAGGTGGCAGCTAATTCCTTGCAAAGTATGTAAATATATAATGTCCTGATAAAGTTTATAATTTTATAACGTAATTCCATAACGATATCAAGAAATCGATACCATATTTTTGTGAGAAAAACAATAATTTAGTCTAATTTCCAAAACTTTTCAACATTTTCCCGAAATCTGCACTCAATATTATAAGCAACTTTTACCTTAACTAGCCAACATTTTACATCGATAAAAAACAACGAAAGAGTTTGTGCACTATTAGCTAAGCGACTTACACGAGCTCACTGAAGCCTTACTACAAAGCCTGAGTTAGCCATGTCGTTCATGTTAACTAAACGATTTGTCACTTCTAATTAATCAAGAGATGGATCTAGGACTTGTTTGTTGTATTGTTTAACGGCTTTATCGCTTAGAAACTACTAAGTTGTATTTGTATAGGTTTTAAACAGCTGTATCACTTAGAAACGACTAAGGAGATTATATGAATAACACATTGGATAAGTTTCAGAAGATCATTTAAATTCCTAAATATTTACTAGTTGAATGTAGTAAAAACTCTAAAATCAACTAGTCACCAATCAAAATTAATGTTGAGGTAAACGTTACTTCAAAAAATCAGCAATAGTATATTACTCATAAGTATTACCAAATATTTATAGTCAAGTCTAATAACTTATTACAACACTTCCAAGAATCGCTAGTCAAAACACATAGAGATTCCAAACATAAAACGACAATTCAAGAACATTTCACAAAGTAAACAAATTATTCTAAAACAAAGAAACTGAACAAGAAGAAGAAATCTAAGAAATAATCAAAGATGATTTATAAATAAAAAGGTGGAATGACATATCATATAAGAAAATTAAAACTTACCAAATTCTTGAGATCAATGTTAATTTCTTCAATATTATTCGCGGGTCCATTCTGCTCGCCGGACACCGAACACAATATCCTTTTTCTATGTCCAGCCTTGTTAATTTCTAATACTGCAGTCAGTTCCACCTCCCAGATCCTCCTCACTCTATCCATATCTACATATAAATGTTTCCTAAACGTATCACTATATTGTTCTAAATTAATAGTCCTTAACCAATCGTCCACTGACTCGTTTTGGTTTTTACTTATATTATTATTGTTATGGTTATTGCTTATTTCTGTTATTTTAAGAGGTAATTGTTTAGCTGACTCGAGTATTTTTTGCCTATCGTTCTCTTCTATGCCCATCTCACGTAGGTCGTTATCGTTTAGGATGCCATTCTGTAAATAAATAGGAATCTCAGTGATCGGATAGTAAATATCGATTTGAAAAGGTTTGAATAAAATTTTACTATATTCGTTATTAAAGTATTATTTGATATTGCAAAGCTTTTTCATAAAAGATGAAAAATAACCAATAGCATACACTAAGTTAAAAACGACGTTTAATAAAATCAATATTTATGTTCCAAATTGATGTGAATTTTAGCAATAGGTAAGTCATCAGATAAGAAATGCCATCTCAATTCAATTAAAACAGAATTTAACATTTAATGAAAAAAAATAGTCAATTCCAAAAAATAAAATAATTGTACTCACAATAAAATCAATGTCATCGTAACCACTCTCGACGAACAAGGGCTCATAATCGTGCATCCCAAGTCCAGACAGCCAGATACCAAGACTAGAGGCAACAGATGGACTGAGACTAGACTCAGAACAACTGAGACCAAGTCTCGAAGTGAACTCCTGCTCCAGTTCCGACACGAAGACTGATTCCCGGACAAGTTTGCTTCCGAACGAAGCCATTATCTCGGAAATCTTGGCCCACTCCTCCTGTTGACAAACGAAATAGAAGAAATATGAAAAAGTTGCTTATATTGGATCTTCGAACATTTGAGCTGTTGGAATCGGTAAGTGTTGGGGCATGTAAAATTTTCCAGACACGTTATCACCCTAAATTATATAAAATATAAATATATATCACGTGAATTTAAATTTAACGTATTACAAATGTTTTTCCTTACAATGGTGATGCTTGTTAAGCTAACTGTTCCCGAATGCCTCTAATACATCGTTACGTTTCCACGCTTGTTGACTCACGGCTCTTTTAAGGCACCAAGCCATTGATGGTTTCCGGTATATTGTTGTGGTCTTTTCGTTCAGGAAAATCGCTAAATTATCATAATGGTGACTTGGGTATGTTACTCTGATAAATTGTTAACAAAAACATATCAAGGACTTTTTTTTCGCAATTTTTAAAGTTAAAATCAGATAAAAACACCTTGCAAGCTGATACGTAATTTAAAAAAAAAATTCTTTGATAAATTTCCGCTTTTAGCAAATCGATTTAAGTATCCTGTATCATATAAAATATCCAGATTAATATGAGCAAATTCGAACACCTGCGATCAGCAAAAGGCTTAAAAACACCTGTTGGACATGTGCATGATAAAAGTTATAAATATAACGCACGAAGAGCATAATAAACGAGAAATATTGACTTGCAAATTGTCTAATAATAGCGAAGCCTATAATTTTAATAAATATAGTATTTAGTTTATCACGACTTGTTTGAATTAAGTATAATATGATATCATTAGTAGATATAACTACTACTATACGAATAATTTTATTATTTAATCATATTTTTAATTGTTATTTTAATCATCAAATAACAAAGCGATCTTTGATGTGGATCTAATCTATCTTATTACCAAAATTCATCAAAATTAACAGGTTTGGCAGAACCACGTAACTAACCGACATACAGACACTTACTTTCGCATTTATAATACATATTAATAATTTAAAATTAATATTACGTTCTCTTACTTTTTAAAGTCATCTCAACACATTATATTGATGGGTATAATTAACTTTAAATGACTTACGAGTTTATAAACTTATAATTTATTATATAAACTTGTAATATAATTCCACGCTGTTTTATCTTTAATGCAATCTTTTAATAAATAATAATTATGTTTTATCTATTAATAACTTTTTGACATAAGTTCCTCATATAGGTATTAAGCTATTTATTTTGTAACATAATTTCGATGCTCTTGCAAGTGTATTTTTTTTTTATTTAAGTATCTGAAAATTACCCGAAACAATTCAAACTATTTCTTTGAATTTCAGATTATTTGAATTCAGAACTCAGATTAAATAAAACCATAAAAATATTTAGTTTTCAAAAACAGATGTCTTTTAAAGAAGGGAATTCACATTATTTGGATATTTTTTAATAACAAAAGCCAGATAGCAAAGATAGAAAATATTTTTACGTGGAATGTGATGTAGTACCTACCGATAAAGTTCCACTTTAAAGTGAAGAAAATTTTGACTACATTTCACAAAATAAAAAAAGAATTGAAGTTTTAGGTTGAAGTTGAAGTTGAAGGTTAGGCTTCTATTAGCCTAAGAATCGTTCGATATACTTGATTCTTTTTTGTACACATATTTTTCACGATAATTTGCTCCTTTTCATATTCTTCTCAAATTCAAAAAATCGAAATTTACTATTATTTTAAGAAAAAGCTTATTATCGATTTTACAACCGCCGATCACAACGACATTATGTATTCTCAAATATAAATCATTAAGTAAAAGACTTCTATTGTATTCCATTCCCCTTGTTTAAGTATAAAAACATATCTAGTAAGTTATTACATGCTTACGTAAATATTTATTTAATGGACATAATAAGAATCACTTATGTTCCACAGAGCTATCGTTTCAAACAAACATTATCTTTACAGCAGATGTTTCTGCTACTACCGCGACTACTGTAAAATATTCCCGTTGGGTATAAGAAATATTTAAGTTAAGAAGTATGCACGTGCACATATATTATTTTAGTTAAAATTTGGATTTCATTTTAAAGGTCCAATTTCGTTACCGTAAACGCTCGGAATTTGCGTAAAAACGGTGATCTATGTGTTAACACAAAATATCTGTTAAAGTAAACGATAAATAAATAAAAAAAGACAATGATACACTTACTCATCTCTTGACAAAGAATCGATTGTAAAATAAATCTTAAAGTAATTAGAATATCTTTTAAGATTTCATTATAGATGGCTCCGCTAACTTAACCGTGATGAATTAGTCACGTAAATAGTTTAATTGGAGAAGTCGCAACAATTTTAAAATATCTTCTAAAATACTTTTAGATTTGTAAAATTATTAGAAATAGCGTTATCCGAACGTTTTTGTGTCATGGCAACACTATCATTGTTTGGCATTGAATTTAAATGCAAGATAAGGTTTACAATACTTTTCATTCAAATTAAATGTCCCCTTTGTTTGGTTTCGTGTTTCATGTGTAAATGTATTCGTTCATAATAGTCTTAATTCTTTATTAAGGGCTAGCTTTTGCCCACGACTTCCGATAGCACTTCCAAGTAATTATTTTGATGAACATATTTTCGTACCTACTCGTATTTATGAATTAACTGCAGTCGCTATATCAACCCAGCCAGTTCACAAAATGAAATGAAAATTTCATATTGGGAGAGGTCAAAGAAAATAATATTAACGATGTGCCTATACGTGATATATAATGTGTCTTAAAAGCTCACATATTAACTAACTATAATAATAAATTACATATTTGACAACAAAGCCTTTGTTATTTTTTGCAAAGGTTGAGTGGACGAGTATAATTATGGCAAGGGGCATACTTCAGTTCCATGGTCGGCGGCACATCGTAATGAATGATGTACATCAACATACCTACAACATAACTACCTCATATCCTAATTGTGCTAATGTCAGATTAAAAAATTCAGAGCCCGTCACAAGTCTTTGTAACCAAGCCTTAATTGTAGTGCAGGTGTACTAATTTCGACTTCCTGTTTTTGTTTCTATACATCATGTCAATGAAAATAAAAATAATATTTTAGCGGCTTTGAAAAAATTCAGCTTCGCTAACTTCTAAAATAAATCGTTAAAGCTAAGCTAAGCTAGGTACTTTAAAAGTAACATCACTGTCTTCTTAAATAACATTGTATATACTTGTAGGTACATACAGATACGTTAAAATAAAACATTGTTTATCTAGGGAAGAAAAAAATTAACCTAAAAAAGTGATAGCAGAAGTTGAACTGTTACAAAAATAGGCAATATGATTGAAAAAGAAAACATTAAACTTCGAGACCTTTCCTTAAGTCCCGAAAACAAAGAATGCAGCCGCAGCGAAAGGTAATGTCATAAAAAGGTGTGAAACTTGAACTTAATATATGCACATATGATGCGTTGAAATAAGAAATAGGTACCATAATCTTGGCTTGAATCTAAAGATACATTCAGACCAATCACAAGATTGTGCCTTAACAGCAGGTGTTCTTAGTATAACCGCTAATTTTGCCAGGCTTCCTGCCTTTGTGCTGTTTCACGGACATATGAACAAATTGCACATCTGCATAATAATACTGAATGAGGAAGATTGTACGAAAATAAGAAATATGAATCCTTTGTTGGTTGTCCTTTGTATGACTAACTCTGGCTGGAAGATGCTAATGTGACTGGTAAATAAATCGGTAGATTTTAGGTATATTTCTATACACACGATATGTAACAAAAATAAAAAAAATACTTTACTACTTAAAGAAAAAATAGTCGAAATAAAATTTTCTCAAAATTACTCTTTATTAAGTTCCTCAGACTTGGCTAATGTCGTCCAAACGGTTAATAATAAAATACAATATCAGAATATAAACTCCTTACCTGTTCATCAAACGGGCTGAGTATCGAGAGCGACTTGTCCCCACTCTGCGTCGAACTGGTGGTATTGCTTCTCCGCCTGACCTCCTCCTCCACGCCATTGGTCCTCTCAGTGCCATTGCTGCTGAGGCTGTTAACCTGTTCGGTCGGCGACGCGTCGTACACCGACTTAAGTTTTCGCAACGTCTTCGGACGCTCGGCAGGCATCGGCCGGAGACCGATCCCGTCGAGGGTTGTGGTAGAGCCTTTGAAGAGGCCTGTGGACAAGATTGAAATTTAGACTCTATTTCAACGGCATAGGGTATCAAATTGAACTATATATTGACTTGCTCAGACCTATACCTATATGGCATGACGCATACGAGGGACTTTTGTCGACCTCAGTCTAGTTTTTCATTATGTAAAGCCCGCAATACAACGTTTCAAATAGATCTATTACAAAGGAAAAAATTCCAGAGACAAATTCCTTCATATTATAGTTATAATTCCTCTTAAAGTTGACATCTTTTTTTAAATAACAAAAGCTTCAAGTTCGATGTTCTAGGCGAACTTGGAACTTGTCAGACTGGTTGGCGTTTATCATAACACTTTACTAACTTGGTTCTCAGAATCGTGACGTATTAGGTTACTCTATGACCTTACTCAATGAATTGGCTAACCAATGGGAAAAGATTGTTTCATGTCGGTTTTGTAACTTCTGCGAATTCTCGAGCATAAAGTTTTTCCAAAAAAATTAAGTCTAGGAATATTAGTATCGTTTACATAAGATGACGAAATCGATACGGTCTAAAACTAAGTATAATATATGTGTAACACTATCGGTGACAGTAATTTCTAAGTCTAGAAAACAATGTGACATAATATGTGTCAACGATAATTTTGTCATTAACATTATCGATACTGAATCTAGGGCATTCTTGGGGACGAAGTACGGCACTTATTTAGGTATATGTTTTCTTTTGTTATACGTGACCTAAATGCTCCAACTCTAATAAAATCATATTGCATTTACGCGTATAACCTATGTAGGTATAGCTTTCGCCACGCCTTCGTGCGTGCCATTTATATTTATTTTTAGTTAAATCTTAAAAAATCCATCCATCATTTACCATTTTCTGAACCACTGAAAAGTCAAAAAAATTTTTATAGGATAGGTGGCAAACGACAGATCACCTGATGGTAAGTGAATGCTGCCGCCCATGGACATTTGCTAGTGTTAGAGGAGCTACAAAATGCGTTGCCAAACTGCTAAAGGGCCATTGTTTCCTTTGGCACTTTAGTAGTTTTGGCTTTCCAGTAACGATATAACAAAATTATTATCGAATATAAAGTGTATGTATGTCGGTACGTCGCTGTCTAAAAAAGTCGAACATCACAATCACGATTTTGATAATATTTCTTTTGATAAAACGTGTTTTGGTCGTGGCACGGAAATACTTATCAGTTCCTTTAAGATCAAGGCTTGTATCAAATTTTAAAATAAATCTAGTAGCTGTTTTTTTATTTAAACATCAAACATTATCTGGAGATAAGAAATCTTTATCGATTTTAATGATAAATCTTTATAGTTTTACATATGAAATTCATGTATATATGTATGTATGAAATTAGAAAGTATCGTATAGTCATAGGTAGTTCCAGGTAAATGCCTATAAGGCGGAACAAGAAGCAAAATATTCTTCATAAAACAAAAAACGAATATAAAATGTTAGCAAAATGATTTATAGTAATACCGACCTATACCCAAAATCATATTTATGTTTAATAATAATAATTAAAAATTACTTTAAATATACAGGTAGCTCTGTCTGGCAGAATGTTTTAAGCTACAATTGAATATTCCCATCTAGACTATAAAATAGTTGTTGATTTATAAATTAGATCAATATGAAGGAATGCTTTGTTCACCGATCGTCAGCGGAAGCAGATACAATTTGAGCCAATTCTAGCTCAATAAAGCGTGTGATACCGACAAAACCGATGTGTATGTAGGTACATATTGAGTATGTAAATGGAATAATTGTTATACATGAATTAGGTAATAACTGTCCCGACTTTAAGCAGTATAATCTACTTTGATGTTTTTCTAATAATCTTATATAAATAATGTAACCTTCGTTTTTTTAATTTTACGAAAAAAATGTACCAAAAACAAGTATGGTGGTCTGCGCAAGCTGGGAACGGCATCGACGCGGCAACGGAATTTTTTAATACAACGTAAATCGATACATAACTATCTAGTTGCAACTTTTTAACTACAGTTATAAATGTCTTGAAATCAAAACGAATTTTAACAAAACTTCAATTGTTAAAACATTACAATGTAGGTATACCTTGTTAATAGTTTAAAAGGGCTATTCCCGTGAGACACAATCTAATTTTGCTGCAGTAAACATTGTATTCAACATGCCGTTCACTATGATTACAATAAATAACATGAAAAGATATTTAACGGACATAAAAGCTTCATTCACGAGTAAAGATCAGATCACGACGAGGCAAAGGTCAAATTCCGATAGTTATCGGATTTAAGGTCTAGAGATGCATATAACAAGATATCGAATAGTATTACTAGATATTTAACATTTCATTATATAAAATGCAATTCATTTCGTTTTTGTTGCACTAAAATTATGAATAATGATATGATATGAATATGATAATTTTGAATGAACCATCAAATTGTTAAAGACAGCAAGTTCGAAGAGTTCTTAACAATTCACTTAAAGGTTAATTTAATTAGTAAATCAATTTTATTGAAATATATTGTATTTATATTACAATTTTATAGCATTTTGTTTTCTAAAGCTTAAATATTCGAATCTTAACCATCCAATAACCCAAAATAAGGCAAAACTAAACCAATAAAAACAATGCCAATCTCGAAAACTATTATCAAAATAAAGAAACCATGATCAAAATCAGGTTGAATCGTTATCAGCGTATGTTATCGTGAGTGGCACATGGCAACCATCGCTGTACAATGGGCCATTGTTTCTCCTTCGTGGTAACTGTCACTTGTTCCTGCGTGAACTACGCCGCACGATTCAACTGGTTTCATATTTTAAGGTTATATTTTCAGACTGTGTTCTAGTTGATCGGTCACGACTATCTTAATGTGCTTTATCTAGTGCATTTGTTACGGAAAGTAAAAATTAAAATGTTTGCTTTATAATTTTTGTCGATACAAAACATTGGTCGCTAATTATGTTATAGCTGAATTACAAAATTGTTTCTTTAAAGATTTTCTTAAATTGAAAACAAAAATCATAAGAAGTATCATAGATAGACATACTAACTTTCGAACGTACGGACAAATGGGTAAACAACCAGAACTTAGTAAAGGGACCCCAAGTGAAATCATTTTAATACGAAACTGTAAAAAAAGTACTTTACGTCAAGGACTGTTTCCACATATGTAGGTTTACACATATAGGTATGTAATTTTAAAAGTCGATCGCAGGACGACGGTTATACAACGGCTATGATTCATAAGATCAATATTTCTAAGACGTCTCGTATAGAATAATTTAAATAAATAAAAGTGACGTATCGTCATGGCATCATTATTTGTACATACATATTATATAATTGCCTATATCCATTTAAAAACAAACGTTAACAGAACCTAATTTTTATTTTGTCATTGCATTAAATTTTTATTCGACGTAACTACGAGATAACATTATAAATAAAATGTATTTATAAGTCCTCGTAGAAGAGAACAATGCACAGTGAAATACTGTGAAAGGAAAAATATACACAAATAAGTACAATATACTAAAACTCATTTCTAAGAACTCGGATTAGTCACGATTAAATAATTTAATTTTTGCTTAATCGTGAGAACCATTGCTTAAAGACTCTTTAAGCAATGGTTCTCACGATTAAGCAAAAATAAAGAGCCAAGTACGAAAATGAGCTTTTAATCCAAACATAAACATGATACACAATAGGACTCTAATTACTGCACGTTTAATCTCGTCGCCACTGTGTGAAAATGACCTACTGTACTAATGTACTATTTTGGCTGTTGTTTTAATTTTACATTTATTCAAAAATATGATTGTATGTTTAAAAGTGTCATTGCAATGTTGCAGAGGCAGATATTTTAAGTAATAACAATAACAACTAATTAGAACTAGTTAAAGACATTTATAAAAGTATTATACCAATTAACTGCAATATTGGTGGAGCAATGTCCCAAGCACGTCTTCCATACATGTTTGAACAAGTGACCGAACAAAACACAATTTAGGACAAGTATAAAGTAACGGTAGTATCAATAAACTCACAGTTTCCCATCAGTGTGGCGATCATTAAATATTCCGTAGCGTTTAACAGCCGTCATCTCTACATTAGTCAGATTTATTTTGAGAAACACCGATAATCACATGCTCACACTATAAACCGATTTCGAACATTTAATTCCATAATTCACTGCTCTGACGCGATTAATCTCAGCGGTGTAACGGTTGTTAATTTTAACCTGTCACCGTTTCCTGATAATGTTATGTGTTATACCACTCGTGTTATTGCATTAAACACTAATACCGAAGTAACTGATGACACATATATCGATGTAGACAATAGTGCGTCCGATGACGGTCGCAGGAAGACTGTCGACGCGAAATTGCAAGTGAAACAATATTGATAAGAAAACCGTACGTCGGAACGTCACTTATCGACCACTTTATTAATCTGAATCAATTTATTCATGTAGACAATTGTGGAGACACTTTCAGTTGGGACGCTGGGTTGTCAATTGGTGCGTTTTTGATGTCGGATGCGGTATGCTAACCTTGAATTTTGGCTTTCGATTATAAAGGGCATTGTGGTTTAGGTTGAATTGCTTGTTTAGAGAGTGGAACAGACTCCTAAAAAGTCATGACACTATTACTAGATATTTATAAATTGATAGATTTGACTCTAAATATGTACAGTTATATTCTTAGGATTACAAGTTTAAAAAGATACAGTAGAAATACCTAAGTTTCTCAGATGCATAATCTCTATCACCAGGATCAAGTTACAAGTTGTATTGCTGACTAGCGATAATCTCACTTTTCTAAAAATACCCAAGTCTTACATAACGATAAAATATGAGATCATGATATCATAATTTATAAAAACGAGTTCATTACGATACCAGATGCAGTTCTCAGATAGCCTTACACTACAATCTGGTTACTTCAAACCAAAACCAGCCTTATTACCAGTGAAGAGAGTTTAGAAGGAAATTAACGAATTTCTAAAGATTTAAGCTACAAAGTTGCATCCAAACGTGTTCGGCTAGTAAATGTACGTATCGAAGAACGAAATTGTCGGGCCGATAGTGTTATTATAAACATTAATCAAGCAGTAGGTTATCGCCTGATTTAGTCAGTTTGTCCGTACCAACCAATTTTTATAACTGTCAAGTTAGGCGTCGTAACGGTGATTTATTTAGCTGCATTAATAAAGAGCTTTCTACTTTTGATTAGGGTCGCAATAGTTTAGAGGTTTTCATGGCTTTTCCTAGATGGATGAAAGAAAGACTTTTTTTTAAAGATAAATCGTTATTATTAAAGAAACTCATAATCGTAATGGTTTTCTTTTTGAGAAAAAACCGTTCAATTAAAAGTAAATCCAGCGCGGCGTCTTTCAATATATCAAAATATTAAACGGAAATCCCTTTGAAAATAATTCTGAAATACAATCAAATTATTAGATTACAAAGTTAAAAATCCAAGATTTCTTTAAAAATGAATATCCCGAATTTATAATAATAATTATGGTAACCCTACATTGTCTTTGACTATCAGTGGACATATCTTTGTTACAAAGTTGCTTATTAAACTTTTTAATAGTTCCGTTTAATATAAAGTCAACCGTGAGAACGTCTCGATTTCGTTATGTTTTCTTGAAACGATTTCAGGAATTCTCTATACTATTACAACTTTCTCCTGAATAATACACATTTTATGTTTTAGAAATTCTCTCGATAAAATGCAGGATACCTCACAATTTTTACCCAAAACAAAAAATCACTTATTCCTGTTTAAAAACTCATTGAATCTCGTTCGGATTCAAACCCGTGACTATAAGTTACGGTAAGATACCCGTAAATCTAACACTCTACAGGGTAACCTCAGCTCGGTAAAAGCACATGTCGTGATTAACATGTTTTCATCACAACTCCACACCGGATGCATGTCTTATGACGTTTATATTGAAAGATTTAGTGCAGAAGGGGTACTTATTATAGGTATTTGTTAATATTTATCGAAAATATAAGCAACTGAGGTAGAGTTTATTTTATGTAATATTATTTAAGTTAAGTAAAAGGCTTTTTAATGTATAAACTGTTAGTTATACTAACCACAAGTTAATCAGTTAAAACGAAACAAAATAATAATTTTGGCAGGTTAATATTTATCTACTCTTCTCACTATTGTTTCAGGCAATATAAATTTTTGTAAATATTTCAAAAAATGTATTAGGACAGATTCTTCAAAAAGAGAAAGGGCGACATTCAATACAGCAAAAAAAAATCTTAAAAAATACTGCTAAAAAGCTACTTAAAAAACGTCAATTAAAAATATTATGTTAAAAAGAAGTGCAAATCAAAATATATTTATTTATAGATAACCTACAATATCTAACCTAAAATACCTAACTGTTTGGAAACATCTAAAAACACGATAAAAGTAGATTGAACTATGAAAATATGACATATAAAAACATACTTATCAGTTATAGACAAGTAAATAACATGTCTATTTTATCAAAGGAATAGATACGGCGCTATGAAGACATGTGGTATGGTGGGTATGCAAGGTCAATGTCGTTTAGCCTCCGATAAAGGTTAAGAATTTGTTTTTATCGAAGATTAGGCTTACATATGTTAGGATAATATCTTTATTTGGTCTTATTTTTATTTTTTTAATATTAGATTTTTTTCAAACTATAGAATTACTATAATGTGTGTATTGAAACATCGGAAGCAAATTACGATTACGATTAATACGATTTAAAAAAAGTATTTCGATTAGAAATTTTAAACATTGTAATACATGAAATTGCACTCACAGTCTCTTATGTATTTATGGTAGTTTAAAAGCAAGTAATTTGTCCTTCGTGAAACACTACAAGTTTATAAACGTTGTTAAGTTTTAATTTTTTATTAAAAGTTTCTTTAGTATCTCTCAAATTTTCCTAACAAAAATTGACTGTACACAGCTACTGTTATAACTTTACTTTCAATTAAAAAGACTGTTACGAAAAAACCAACAATATGCCCTAAAACCCCATCCTTCAAGATAACCACAGTAACTTTACACGGGCTTTTTATAAAAAATAAATAAATTCGTTACGAGATAAAAATAAATTGTTAACTTGTATTGTATTTTAAACCTTATTCCGTACAGGTAATCGTCAAATTTTGTTAACAAAGTAAAAATTAAGCGATCAGTTAAAATTTTGTAACTCAATAGTTCCCGTGTGGTTCGAAATAGTATCTTTTTTATGTTAGCACATATGGTTACAATATTCGATCCCTGTGTAAAACGTCGATTTAAAAAATACGTTATGAGCGTATCTGTGCAGTATATATCTATACCAATTTATAAAAGTCAAATTCAAATTCAAAATATTCTTTATTCAAGTTGGCTTTTGGAGCTCTTTTGAATCATCAGTTTACATTTTTTTTAATCTACTTAATCTAATTTTTTTTAATCTAGTATGTTTGTATGCAAGCGTTATTCGCAGGAACTGCTGATAAAATGCGAGTACCCATATTTTTGAAGTTATTATTTTTTCAGGGACGTTGAGCGTGTTTATTATCACAAGATTCCGTCTTTTAGATTCATTATCACGCTAATATTAAAGCTGATGTCGAGATATCGATTCGTCCTCCTCCGTGGCACAGCGGTCAACACGCCTGCCTGCGACGTGGAGGCCCCGGGTTCGATCCCCGGTCAGGTCATGATGGAAAACGATCTTTTTCCTGCCCTGGGTTTTGGATGTGTATCTATTATAAAATATAGCATCGTTGAGTTAGTATCCCATAACACAAGTCTCGAACTTACTTCGAACTTTGGGGCTAGCTCAATCGGTGTGATTTGTCCATATATATTTATAATTTATATTTATTTATCAATACTACCTACCGTACCTATATAACTTACACCTATTATAGATTGAAGCTTTCTTCTATCGAGTTTCCATGACTGTCTATTTACTTTTGATGTTTCGTACTAATGTTTTGTACTAAAACGCGATTAGCTTTGCATCATTACCTCTTACAGTTCTTACTATTAGGTTATTTTTACGGTTAGGGAGAATTTTTACACGTAATTTTATTTGCGTGTTTATTTCTTCGAAATTCGTGTCATATATCCTTAAAAGGAAAAAGTGAAGATGAGCCATTCATGAACTAATAATTGCATTGCATTGCGTTATGTTGATAAGCGGTATCAAATTGTCGATAATATGTGGAAAAATGATAATATATTAATATTGTATTTAGTAAAAGAGGTCTCAAAATAGATTTTGAAGTCTGATAATATTTATGACTAGCTTAGTCAAATTAGGTTGGTTAAATAAAGTTTTAAAAAAGTTTGATAATAATTAATTGATTGTGCTAATATTATAATTATAAAACTTGTATTAAATATCTTAGGACTAGAATTGGCACACTATCGCACACTACTTAAAATATATTAATTTATAGCTTGTCCATTGCGGTTTCACCTACGATCCTATTCCTCAATAAAAGACCTGTCTATCACAAAAAGAAAATTTTAAACCTCGAAGAGTAGTTTCCTTATATCAAAACTTATTAGCTTTTGCTCTATAGTGTTAGCATTTCTTGTCTTAAACTAAGAGGGTTTTAGTGTATTTTAAATTTATTGTTTTTAATTCCCGTTTAATGTTACCACTTACCTCTTATCTTATATCTCTGCAGAATCATCGGAACAAACCCATGACGTTGAGTCACATTACGTTCAAATGTATGAGTCATACATTACTCACACGCGGTAAAGTAGCTAAATATGTGATAAAACACATTTTTACGTCATAAAAAACAATAGTGACGACCTTGCCACATTTGATAATTATGACTATTGCGTAACACGAAAAAAAAATATTTCGCGGCTTCGCGCGCTTTTTTCTTTTTTTCTTTTTGTGTGTGTCGCGCGTTCGCGCAAAGTATTTTGCCAGTGTCACGTGTAGTGGAGAAGACACGCAGGAAACAACAGTTATTGAAATTTTGAGAATATAAATGACGTGGTGAAGAACTATAGTTCATTATAATCTTTGTTTTAAAAATATCCTGTTGACATTATTATACGTGATGAATGGTCAATATTATTATTATTTTCATTTATTCAAAAGTTAACATGAGTTTTGTCTTTTGTAGTAGGTAGGTGCCTAGTAATGTTAGTAATATCTATTTTTTTCCTTATAGGTAACTTATAATTTTGTTTTGACATTATTTTTTAATATTTCATTATTTTATCGCATAAACATTACACAGATAAAGATTTTTTAAATTATTTTTTCTATTTTTGTATTTGGCGCTAAACAATTTTTTAACCTATATAGTAAAAATTAAAAAAAATATATATGTTCTATTATTCAAATATATTATAATATCGTTACGCGTATGCTATAAATATGAGACGCTAGCAGTAAAATTATGTTCCACCATAAAGGGTGGACAAAGAAGGTTCGACGACTTTACGAGGCGAAGGCTCCATTATAAATAACGACACTATAAACAAATCGTGAATTGTAAAAAAACATTTTATAGCTTCAATTGTTTGTTAATTTTCAGTGTCGTGTTGTTTGTTTAACATTGTTTTTAATGTGTTCATAAAATTTTATTTATTTTACATGTCATATGCTTTTTTGTCAAATCTTCATATCTTTCTAATTTTATAAAGGCGAAAGTATGTAATTTTGGATAGTTTTTTGTTCCTCTTTCTTTTATGGCAAAACGGTTGAACCGATTTGGACGAAATTTGAAATCTTGATAGATTATAGCTTGGAATAAGACATAGACTACACTTTATCTTGAAAGTACGACACTACAGACGCGGACGAAGTAAGCAGCTAGTAATTAGGCAAAGTAATTAGGTATATACTATAAATAAGATTTATTACGATATAGTGAATCATCACACTATCTCTAGAACTGTAGCTCATAGGAACTTGAAATTGGGTTAGAATGTTCCCTTTGCAGTTCTACTAACAACTAAGAACTAAGGCTTTACGTTGCATTTTCACCTTTCCTTTTCACTTATT
>DVXP01000639.1:0-18838 GCA_018235645.1 Junonia grisea | reverse complement strand
CTCTCGGCCGTATGAAAACGGATGCGTGAGACCCCTATCTCACGCACCCACGGCCGGAGGGAGTGCCCTATTTATTCTGCCCAGGGCACTGGGGCCACTGTACATATACCTACCATGCATGCAAGAGTATAACCATTCTGTATTTAGTTTTAAACTAGAAAAAATAAAATGATACAAATGAAAAATGCAATTTGAATTAAGCGATTTCTTAATAATTGCGTTGTTTGTAGTGATACATCGAGTTCTTTTCTAACATGCTGCTATTATTACAGATTACGATTGCTGATTGATGTATTTGCTAATTGTTAAGTAAACATGGCGATAAAATGTTACAAGATATTTAATAGTAATGTTGATTGATGCCTAGAATTTCATGTCAGAGTTAAATTTTAAAAGAGACACAATTATAAAAACAAAAATTTATTTAGGTTCTCGTTTCAAATGTCAGTGATTTTTTCGTTGTTATTGGAAATGAAGGTATTGGTGAAAATAAAATTATTTCTAGATAAATACTAATGGCCGCCTTTTGTTCGACCATCAAATCTGTTTTGTCTTTACATTATTTATTATGACTTTAATACGACAGTTTGATAAATAACTGATCTACGTAAGATTTTCGTAAAAAAATAATAATCAGGATTTCGCTTCACATATTACTGTTATGCTTTAAAAACTATTTTAAAATAGGTAGTAATCAAAGATCTGTATGCGTAGACTTTGTTTTGACTAAAATTTTAAGATAACATTATCATAGTTATTTTAAACGCGAAAGTTTGTGAGGTTGGATGTTGGGTGGGATTTGTTATTCCTCTTTCAGACAAAAAATCTACTGAAATAATTTTATCAAATTTTATAATATTACAACCTTTACATTAAAATAATATAAAGGCTATGAGAATAACATAATATATTACATTAACGATACGTATTAAATAATTTGGTAAAATTATAATGATAAGACGTAGTAGTAGTGGGCGTCTGTTTGTTAAACGTAAAATATTTGGACGATCGAACTTTGCTCAAAGCTCTTAGTTTCTACGGACATAAGACTCAGCTTGATTGATTTTTCGCCCGCGAAAACCTTCCCACATAAAAAAAATTCAGCAACATAAGTTAGAGCTGTGACAACCGATGTATATTGTACATAATAACTGAAATAAATAAATGCATAAAAATTGCTCGTTTAAATTAATATTTACAAAAGTCACATTATTTAATTAGTCTGAATATATTTTAAATGTCATTAGAATGAATTAAATAAAGTTCTCTGAATATAATAAATAAATAAATAACAATAGTTAGAATTATTTAAATTTCTTTGTTTAATATTTTAATATGTAGTTAAAGATGTAGATTATAAAATAAATGTTACTAATAAATTAATATACTTATCTTATAAATAAATAAACTTTAATAAATTTCTAAACACGTTGCTAAAAAACAGTAAAAGATATACTTGAATATTTATTTATAAGAACTAAACTAAAAGCACGTTAAATAAATAATTGGCCAAGTACGTGTCGGGCCACGCGCATGTAGAGTTTCGTAGTTTCCCTCAGAATGTGCAGACATTTATTAATTTAGACCTAAAAATAACTTAGGTATTTAAAGTTACTATTACTTAAAGTTAACTATTTACCTTTAAGTTAATATTTTATTAATAAAGGCGAAATTATTTCTTTTACTTTGATAGACTATAACTCGTTAACTATAAAACCTACTTAGCCGTAATAATTTTCCTTTTGATTTCATTATATGCATGTGTGAATTTTTTCACAGTTTTAGAAACAGCAGTTTAGTTGATAGGGATAATTGACTTTAAGAAAATTTGACATTTCTCTTGGAAAAATGGTTTATTTTAAAGCTAAGGAGCCTCGGAGCTAAGCCTAGGACCGACAGACAGACAGTCGGACATGGTGAAAGTATATTTTATATACTTAATTTTTAATTATGAAATGTAATGTTTACCTAAACGAAGCGAATGAAACTAAGAAGGACTTGAAAGACGTTTTAATTGTTTTTTTTTTAAATTCTACAATTATTTAAACTGAAATTTAAAATTAAAACATGTGCTCCTAGGCCTGTGTGTTTGTCTTTGTGGACCCCCCACCATGTCACGGAGAGCACGAAAGCTGTTGGTCTTGGTCGGTAAAAATTAGTAAAACCTGCCAAACGTCAGGCAAGAATTAAGCAGATCCTGATAAAAGTCCGGGAAAATACTATGTCCTGAAAGATGATAAATTATTTTAAGTAAAAAATATGATGATAATGATGTCGGTAATCATCACACTCTTTGAAATCAACATACAATATGTACCTACGTATTTACGAATTTTTTGCTTTATTATGTGCTATTATAACTTTTTCTTTTCACTTAAAAGATGACTAACATTCATTTTACCCGTGACGTCGTCATCTTTTCTGTCTGTTAATATGAAATTAACCTATCCATACAGAGAGTATACTTTCCCGACGTTGTATCGTGCAAAAATAACCAATATCGGCGTTAAGTGCTAGACGACAGTCGAATAAACAGCTGGAGCGGCCGGCTCAAGGGCGCTCGTGTTTTTGTGGGATCTTCGGAAATCGGCCCACGCCGACCCATAACATACCGCTCATACTTTGATACATGACCACTTACCCACGCTTAATCATTTCCAATAATATAAATATTTTATTGAATACGTTATTTGCGGAAATCCATCCCACCCCGAACAAAAGATATATTCGAAGCAATCTCAAAAAAAATAACAAATGGAAATTATTTTCATCGACTACGTAATTTTTATTGGAAACCTCTTCAAAATAGATTATTACAAAAACGTCGGTATTGTTTCAAAAGAATCTGAAAGTAAATATTTACATTTTATAGTGAAGTTCAATTTGTAATATTTAAAAAAAGAACATCATCTTTTTTATTTTTCAAATATTGATATATTTACCGAAATTGATATTAAATATTAATTAAATATTAATAGTTCATAGACTAGGTCATAACTGAACCAGGGCCTGGTCTATGATCCATCTGTACCTATATGTAATTTCATATAGATTTTTTTGCAATGATTAAAAGCTTATACGGGGCTTGATGAGTTGAAGATAAAGACACTAACTGGTTCACGATTTATTTCCGACACAGGACAATTATACACACTGTGAAACTGTGATACACATTTTACATTGAAATTAATCATGAAACAGAAAATATAAATAATTAATAGTTATAAGATAGGTATTTTCTAAGGTTAATTGCTAAATAATTTTCTTAAGAAACAATTTTGTATGTAATCTATTTTATATACACAGATACATTAACTTATTCTTCGTCACGTAAAATATCACTTCGAAATGATCAATCAAAACGTACTACGAGATGGCTTATACGTACTGTATCTTAAGGTAAATTGGATACAGAATTTAATGAAATCGATTTTCTATAGCAAGAAAAATAAATCTATGAATTTGATTTATTATACCTTACATTAAAAACATGTATTACTTTACACTAAACATGTTACTAATTCTTTACCAAAGAAATGTTCTGGTTTTAGAAAAGCGAAAAATATAATATACAAATACGCTATAAGGAGATATTGGTTATATTTAATATATAAAAGAGAAATGAGTTTGCAATATGTGATGTTGAGAATTTCCATGAATACTATTTGAAATCCGTATTAGATATACATATATAGGATTCTTATTCAAGTCTTAGCAGAAACTTGATAAAAAAAAAAAAAATATTTTTAGTAAAGTGTATAAATTCGAAACGAATATTGCATGACTATAAAAGTTTTCATTGATCTTGTTTATACTTTTTGTCAGTAATTAATTCCAAGCTAAATCGTTTTAATTATCACAAATGGATTTGACTTATGATTGATTAATTATTGGGATCAAATAAAGCGAAATCTCAAGTATAATGATATAAATGCATCTAATAAGAGTGCGTTACGTAACAGTGCAATGTGCATGCTACATTGAATCGGTACAATGTCTAATTAAAGGTTCACAGCATGTGGGTCAGGAGAAACGAGGAACTGCAATTTGGAAGTTCTTTAAAGCAAAATTACTATACATTGTGGTTACCGTCACCAATTGATGTCTGTCACCAATTGATGTCTGTCACATTAGAGTAGTCACAAAAAATTTATCAACTTTAATGAGGAATAAAGAAAAAGGCTGCGTGAAAAGTATAGAAGTAACTGAAGATGGAAGTTGGGCTTCCGGTTTCGTTTTAGTTATTACATTTTATATTATTATATTTTTGTTATTACTATATGTATTATATTTGAAATACTTCACGTTAATTTGCTGTGAAAGTGTAGTTCTGCGCCAGTCGAGCAAGCCCAAATAGATTGTTACAAAGTTAGATCGTCTAGCCCAAAGTTGTAGATACTAATTCTCACAAGACTACCAAAAGTAAAAAAATAATTATTTGTTTAAAACATTTTAAGAATCTTTAAAGAAGAATTACTTTCTTTTCGTTTGACGCTTATCCTAGAAATTGTATAAAAGTAGACTTAAGCACAGTTGGTAGAAACAGAATAGAATTTTGAACTTTTAATTAGGTTGGTGTTATGAGGTCTGTAATTAACTTAAAAACTTTTTTAGACTTTTTTAATTTATTTAAATAAGTTAGGAGTCAAACTGACTGACTCTTGTAGAGTCTTGTATCTCCTGTGTATGCTCCTGTGTTGGTTTGAATACGTTGAAAGTCTGTTCGGTGTCTTGATGCATGATATCAAACAGATGGACGATGTTTTCGCGGATTATAACGGAAAATAAATTTGTGATAGATTAATATTTTGTTTATGTAGCGTTTAATAATATTTTATGTTTATGTAATCTTTTATAACAATAACTAATAATTTACCAGTGCTTAAAACATGTCCCTGGCCCTGACCCTTCAATCTAACAAAGTAAACTATGTCTGTGAGTCAATAACCGAGTCCAATGTAGTTTCGAAGCCACCTATCCAGCAATTCACATGTTCCAAATGCGCATTTCCGTATTAAGCCCCGACGCCCGGTCTTTATGATACATGATGATAACCACTCAAAATCATACAAACGAGTAATCGTGGCTAAAAATACTTTCGACAAGCTGATGTATATATGCATTTTATTTATCCAGTAATCCGTTACAATAATGTTAATGACATCCAGAAATAAAGAAGTCAATTTGTCTATAAAAATTTGTGACGTTTCATCGTTAAATTTATTGTGCTTTTAGAAAAGGAAATGAAAGATGCTTATATTTACAGCAACCAAATATAAATCCTACGTTTGCAATGCGCGATGGGCTCTCGCCCTTATTCTTTGTACCGGCACTTGAATTTCAAATGAGCATAATTTTGTTGCAGACGTATATCTGTAAGCCGATACATTAATAAATTACATTCTTGCGCATCCTCATGCCTAGCCTCAACGCTTTCTCTGAGATTGCAAAAGAATCTTCCTCATATGGTATGGTACAATTGTACGTATAGATGCATATACCCGTTTACAATTTTCACAGACTGCAATATTTCATTCAATGAAAGTAATTTTATACGGTAATTTATTTATTTTAAAAAAAACCTAAACTAAATCCTTTAAAACCTACTAGTGGTAACAATTACAAACGTTTTAAGAATAGTTTAATTTAGAGCGCATCTGGAGATATTTACCTGTTCTACTAACATTTAATTAGAAATCAAGATTTAGAATACTGGAATTAGTAAGAAAATTTTAAATTAGCACAAATTGTGGTAGAGCAAACAACGATTACCGAAATAACGTTAAGAGAAATCAGGACAACACTAAAATAATCTAAACGAAGTTTTATTGCAACATAAACGCCGTATAAACCATTCTGTTAACCACAATACACAATTGAATGTCGAACTGCATTACAATAAATGTATAACATGTCTAACTAACAATTACATATAAAACTGCTATCAGTAGATCAAAGATAATTTATCTTTCGTGGAAATTATTAAAAATAACCACTCGTGCCCATACTGAATTAGGAGTTTACGGGTTGATGGGATAATAAAAAGTGCTCGTTTTGACACCAATCTGGTGTTTATTATTTGGGACAAATGTGACCCGCCGCTCGTAACCTAACACCACGCCGTCTGTCAACCGACACTACACAAGTTGTTTGATCTACTGAGAGCTTTTTAAACTTTTTATGTCATAGTTTAGTAAGCTTTAGCGGCTTTATTGTTGAGTAAACATTTTAGAATTATCATTCCCCGCAGCCGACAAGAGCCTTGGTTCTTTTTCGGTGGTTCGACCCGACCATTTGATCCGTAACACTGAATCATGAATTCCTCAAATTTTGAATCATACATCATCGACGCGATTATATTATTAAACATTACTCTGTAACCACGCACTATTAGAAGCTTTTCAATGTATAATCTGTAGCGTTGAAAGAAATATTTTTATAAGATAAATAAAAAATAAATTAAGGGCTCTACTGGGCTTGTGTTAAATCATCTAATGCACAGATATCTTGATATGTTGTTGATGTTACGGAGAGACTTTTGTTTTGTTAAATAGCAAAGTTCAGCGGATAGATCTGCTCGACCGCTGACACTTTAGTAAAATAGACAGAGCGATGGATTCACTGGAATAAGTTATGCAGTAGATCATAAATAAACTTCAATTCTCAAAGATAAATTATTTTTCAGCAAACATAATACATTTAATCATTTTTTTTATAATGTGATAAAAAACAATATTATTAATATTTTAGCAATAGTGAATATTCCCGTTTTAATGTAAATCTATACACAATCATGCATACTTACATCCAATTTTATTTATATTCATAGAGTAGCTTAAAATATCCTAAAATAATAAAACATAATATTCTGTGTATAAAAAAAAGCATCTATTAAAAAAAAATGTTCACTCTTGCTTTAAGCGGACAGACGCTAAGCGGTCGGATTTTTAAATAAACATTTTTAATGATCGGCCCGCGCCCGCGCTGCCAGGTGTACGCAGACGGTGCGCGCGCGCACCCCCCACTCCCTACGCGTACCTTACTACCTACTTCTTTTGTTCCTATTCATAGAATTTCCTGACATGACCTGTAACAATAATCAAATTATATTTCTTCGGAAGGGCATCGTAAATATTTGGAAAATGTATTCATAGTTAAAGTCAGTATTACAAATATGTAGGATTGTACACTAGGAGAATGTATAGTACCGGTACTTGTTACTCTATATTTAAATATAGGTACTTTGCTTGCTCAGACGATAGTTGACTGTAAAATAACAATTATAATAACAATATTATAATAAAAATATAAACCCATTTATGATATAACGACAACAAAACAAATAGTACAGACATAAGAGAAATGATGATATCAACGTGCACATAAAGAGGTCAATAATAAGTTATCTAAAATATGATATTTTCCTTTATTTATTTTTATTGTGTGAGCCCCTGGCGCCAATTGATGATTATTAAAATGAATATTTCAAACTTAAATAACGCAAAACATATTGAATGTCTTATTTCCTACTAGAAAATGTCTTGATTAATTGAGTATCTTTATTTAAACCATTATGCCTAATTTTAAAAGTTTTTTAATAAAAATAAAATTTCATTTTGATTGATGATTTATTTAATAGTATTTTCATAAAACAAGCGTTATTTTAGCAATGTCTGTCAATAAGGTTTATCAAGATACAACCAAATAATCCGAGTTAGTTTAATCCGAAGTTAATTATTAAGACAAAAGGTTTTGAACAGCAACAATTACAATCAATATATCTTTTATAACAATAAACGTGTAGGTGCCGTAATTATGTCCATTGTCCGGCTCTACAAATCTACACAACAGTACTATTTGTTTCGCCTTCGGGCTAACTTGTTACACGATATTTCTATAGCAATCAATCAAAGCAATTATCGAATGTACTCTGAACTCAAATAACAATCTAACTGCGTACATATGTATGTACATGTGAAAGCAATTTCAAAGATTTCGAATATTACTTACTTAAACATACTTCATAAAGTTGAAAATATAATAAACATCTCTATTATTCAATCCATATTTCGTTGGCGTGGACGCAACTTTTCAAGAAAAAATTAAAAAAAATATCAACTATATTTAAAAAATTCTAACTTAAGCTACTTTACTCTCGTTACATTTTATCATGACGAGAGATTTAGATATGGTTTCTCTAAACTTATATTACAAATTACAAAACACATAATTATTATTTTAGCTATAAAATTCAGAAATTGACTCCAATCAGTACTATAAATCTAGAATGGGTTTTGATAAAATAAACAGCACGTTACAATGGTAATATTGTTGTATTCGGACATGCTTTGTTGCCATGATGATCATATTTCAACTGTTATTTTATCGATAATACCCAATGTTGTCTATTAAATAACTGACAGTAAACGCCTACACATAGACGTCACGGTCGACGTTAACATTTTTAACAGTCTGTACGATGTAATAGTAATAATACAAATTCCTAATAAAAGTCAGTAATAAATACTACAAAGAGTGTAAATATTTTGTACTACGAAGAGGTAGAGTCACGCTTGTGGGGAGGGATCACGCTTAGCTGTCTTGACACGAGCTCCGCCAGCTACGAGCGGAACAATGCATGGGGGGGAGACGCCGATGCATATGCGCAAGTAATCCAGAGGCCTCTCCATTTTCAAGTCGATAAACGATGACAGCTGTCGTATGAGTTGTATTGTGTAGATTGTAGAAATCTTACATACCTAATCCGACCTCAGATTTTTTAAGATTAAAACATCAGTTTCCGTACATAAAAAATATTTATCAAATTAAAACTGGTAGTTTCAAAAATACATACGTGCCTTTAAACTTAAATGGTAACATAATCGTATTAAACAATGATCGTCCATTATCAAAAATTTTAAATGCAAATCTGGCCCAGCGTTTGAATAAGCTAGCCATAGATTTTGTTGGACATACTTTACTTAATCCTAAGAGCAACTGTCACAAACAATAAATTGAGATTCACGTGATCTTTGAAAATCAAATCTTCTTATAATAATAACATTGTCAGTCAAGTCTAGTCTAGACGGGTCTGTGGGAGGTATGACTTGACACGAATGTTTGACGTAGCTGTTCAACTGTATTCACGACTGCTTCATCAAGCACAGCTCCAGTCGTGCGTCGTCTATCACAGACAGTTTTGTTCGACCACCTGCCACGACAAATATGAACAAAATGCCTTAGAACCGATGATGCTGATTGACATGTGCAGCATGCCGCTTGATCAAGCAGCAAAAACAGCGTGTTAGATGCGGCTTGACGATCTCGGAAGCAAGTTATAGCTGTTCTGTTAACTGACGTCAAAATGGAGATTATGTATTTAACTGGCTCAATTTTTGTTGCATTCATTCAATTGAAGTTACATAGCTTCAAGTGTCCTACCTATTCGTCCTTTTCGTCTCGTCGTTTATGGCAGATGGCGATGAAAAGTACTTGTGTAGTCACCACCATCCATAAAAATTTGTAGGACGTGAGGTAAAAAAGGGTGGTAAGTAAGAAGTAATAGCTGGGGAAGAGAGTAAGGCTTTCAGCTCTCACCTACGAATAACTAGTACTCGCGGCCTTCACACCACTTTTCTACCATTGTGTGATACTGACCCCGATCGTGACAATTCGTTTACAAACTTTATTGGGCTACAACTGGGCTACACAATACTACAGTCTGTATAATTGTCTCAAAAATTACTGATCAGATTTTAACGAAACTCTTGTTACATACATGCATATTTTTAGAGAAGTTTTTAGTTAATGATATATAAGGATCATATATAGTCTCTAGAGGTAGACAATGGAACTCCTTAATTTATTACTGACAACAAATTAATTTACCTGCTGGTTTTATTATTCTATACATAATGCCTCTGTGCTTTTTGAATTCAATTATATTTTTCGTAGAAATTATAATTAATTAATGACGGTTGGTCTGTTCAGAATCAGAGACGACTTAGTGTGGCAATATATGTGTTGACTTTACACTGCTCTTGTTCCGGATCGATCACATTTCACTCCGACCACAATGAAGCGTCTCCTTAACGCGACCCGTTAGAAGTTAGATGAATATGCTTGTTGATTGTGAAACTGTGTAATCTTAGAATGTGGATGCTATTACACTCTTTGTGGATATTTTATAGTCATTTTTAAAATATTTTATTAGTAGATACTATATACTTCGTGGGAATTTTTATTCGAAATGACCTACCGATCTCCACACACACTTGTACATAGATACATATGAATGTGGATAAAAACCTTTTTTGTATGAAATTTTCTTGAAAATTTGTTCAGCATTTTTACGTAACGTAAAGAGCGAAATATCAATACATCCTAATTAACTTTCGAATAATATCAGTAGAGTAATCAAATCAATAATATAACTTAATACAAAACACTTGCATCAAATAATATTATCGGCTTATAACGTTTTAAATAAAGCTCATTGTGGGCTTTATTCATATGTATGTAATCGAATTACATATGAATAATCCTCGCACAAGCGTCTGGTAATCCTTTCAAAATTAACTTTTTATTTAGCATCAACTTTGAACGACATGAACTAATGTACGACAGCGTGAAAATAAAATACCTACTTATTTTTAAAAGCTCATTTGATTTTTTGAATTAAAATTAAGTGTAAATAAATTAGTAATTTTATCGGAATTGTGTTACTTATATGTAGAGTCTGATGTCTCCTTGAATACACTTTATGCATATTTTTATATTCATAGTAATAACTTAAAACATTCACTCATTCTAATAAACTATCACTTTAATTAGTTAAGATACTAGTAACACTTAAACTTATTTCATACTAGCCTTTGCCCGCGGTTCTGTCTATATAAAATCTGTCGTCCCTTGTGAATAAATTATTTTCCCAGGATATTATATCCTATTACTTAATCTGGACTTTTAGCTATATCAAAATTTCAAAACTGAAAAAATACTTACATATGAAATATACAAGTGAACGTTTGTAATGCACGGATATCATAACAAAAACTTTAATTTACAAAGTTAAATAAAATTGTACATTTCATGCTAAAGTTAAATCTGTGCTTCCATTGTATGGTCCAGTGAGATAGAGCTTATTGGAAATGTTGATCGAAATGAGATTTACACACACGTTGCGACGAGTTACCTAAATCAGGATCGGACTACATGGATATGTATAATTATAGAGTACAGTGCTTATAGCCATACTATAACATGATTGATTAAGTTTTAGGCTTAGCGTTGTGATTAGGAAAATACAGTATCATATAAAATCTTCAGGAACATCCAAACAATTTTTCTTTAAGCCGAAGAGGAAATACGCAAAACATTCGCTTCCATATTTTAGTAATTAGTACAGAAACCAGAAATCAAGTGTAAAAGAAATGTATCCACTTAACGCGATTGCGAGAGCTTTACGTAATTACCCGCCTGTACCATAATAACCGTTTTGTTACATATTGGCAGACATTGTTTCTTTATACAAAATTATCAATTTTCCGCTAATGTTTGCTTTTGCATAAAATATGAGAGAGAAATATAAATAAAGCTCAACAAAAACTCAGTAAATCGTTTAACAAGGCTTAAGTAGTTAGTTTTAAACAACGATCTATTTTAAAAATCTCAAAGAAAATTATTTATTTATGTATATAACAAAATCTACAATATTTATAAGTAATACAAACATTTCTAAGCGTTAAATTATCGGTAGATTTATGTTGATAGCGAAAGAGCGAAAGCAAAGTTATATAATGTACCTACTCGTACCTATTATTACTATGTAAATTCTTAAACGTCAGTTACGTTTACGTAAATATTTTTCTTGCATTGAAACTTTAATGCAGTAATAATTCATAATACATACATATCTCTACATATAAACACTCTTACATTTATATATACATTCGTTCACATTACAATATGTACAATGTACCTCCAACGTAGGTGTTTCTCAATAATAAAATCTTTTCATAAAACATTTTAGACGTTTCACAATCGAACAACGCATAACTCGGGAGTAACTCTTTAAAATGAGGACTATAAAACATCAATAACTCATTTATGGATATGATATTATTGATTTATCGCAACCTCAGTCAGCCGCGGAGTGGGCACGCACCACGATAAGGTGTCCAAAATAACTGCATCGAGCTCCTCAAGCGTTCAAGATGAAGTTACATTTCAATCTCATTATATTTACGTTATTTTGATTCATTGATCAATATATAAAATAAAAGACATTATGAGCGTATTATTTACTTAATAGTATAACACACTTAATAGTATAAACATGCAATTTTATGGTTTTTGGACTTGTTACTTCAAGTTGCAAAGAAACTTGTCTCACTTTTTTTCTCATTTAACTCGTAATAGATACATTTTATTGGTCTTTATAGTGACAAAAGTATTACCAGTTAATTTATTACAATAAATTTAATACTTATTGAAATTACGAAAAGCTTACAAAATTGTTACTTTACTAGTTGCTTCGATAAAATTCATCATGTTTACTACTTTACATACGCGTGTTAATTAATATGTATGGAAGTGCATTATAAGTAGTAGTGAGAATCTCTTGTAAGACCTTGTTTGTTATGGGTGACGGATGGTTGTTTGTGAAATCCATATAAATCGCCATTATGTTGAGTCGTCTAAACACAATTAATTCTAAGAGAATTCGTGACTAAGATGTTAAAGTCATGAAAGAAGATGAGATGAAGTAGACAAATACCTACTTAGTGAAATTGTCCTAAAATATACCTATATAAACACACAAGAAAACCAGATTTATCTGTATACAGTGTTAAAGACAGTCCAGAAGGAAATAATAATACAACAACTGTTCATTATAAGTACATGTCTCTATTTCCACGATTAATACAATAATGATACACTATATCGCAATTTCTTTATCTTGAATCTCGTATTCCAAAGAGTCCCGTTAACAATAGATATATTTATATTTTGATTGAAAACAATAATTGAGTTGAGTGTCGCACACAAGGGACAAGTCACAAATACAATGTATGGAATGACGCACACAATGTAGGTACTAAAAGTCTGCGTAAAAATTTCCCCCGAACTAACGTTTCGGACATTCGGGGATATTTAACTATTATTTTGATATTTCTCAGCATACATTCTTGACCATAATTTTAAGTCCTCCGCGAACATAATTCCCTTGTCTGAAATAAAGTTCCTCATGTGGCATGGTTATTAAAAACAGCATATTAGTTTATTTCTAAAATACAATAGGAAGGAAAATTCAATCTTAATGTTTACAGATGCAAAAAGAGTTTAAACTTTAATTGGAACTTTTGTTGAAACATACTCGTACATAAACATAATTATATATTTTTTTCATTTCAGCCGTTACATGCAAAATCAATGAAACTTGCGAGGGTAGCCAGAGAAGAAGCACGGCCAAAGCAGATGGCACAAAATAACACAAGTTAGTAATTACCTAATATGTAATACTACTAATACGAAACAAGTATTAATTCCAAGAATCTTCTGAGAAAGTAGAGTAACTCGTAATATAGAGCAAACGAAATCTATTGAACGATACCACTACTTACCTAATTATTATTTTTACATAAAATTTTATAAATAAACGATTGCGATTGTGGTATTCAATTAACAGTACATATAAAATGTACACAAATATAGTTACAAGACATTTAAATCACCTTAAATTATTTATAGTAACGTTTATCTACGGTGGATGCGAGACATCATCGTGCGGGGAAGAAGCAGCGTGTCTTCAGCACAACGCGACCGTACACTACTGTGTCTGTACGTCTAACGGCGAACCCGCCAAGGAAGGTGTAAAATGTCCCCGAAGTACAGGTAGGAATTTAAAATATTTTTTGTGTAAACTGACTGACCCGGTGAACTTCGTAGTGTCTAACAGTCGACTCTTGACTTTAAAAAAAAATGTAAATAAAAATGGTCGATAAACTCTATGAACTTATGGTTCAGCTGTTCTCGAGGTTTGCGCTTTGCAAAAGTTTGTAAGTTTGGATATTTGTTGTACAAGCCAGCCAAACTACTGAACTGATTTGTTGAAAGATCAAATCGTGATACCATGAGTGAAGATATAGACTGCATTTCATCTAGAAAAAAATCGAAATCGCGGGAATTACAATCATCACAAGCGGTGACGACGTCGCGGGCAGTACCTAATTGTATATGTAAATGTCTTCTTCCTAGCATTTTCCCGGACTTAACCAGGGTCTGCTTTATAAAATTTTGTAGCCATAGGTATTGACAGGTTACTGATTTTTATGCAGAGCGATTGCCGTCTGACCTCCACAACCCAGACGGCAAGCGAGTAACCATTTAGACAAGAATATTTTACCTACTATGAGTAACGATCGTTATCAGGTGACTGTGATAACAACCGGGACCAGCGGCTTTACGTGCTCTCCGAAACACGGTGGGTAAATCCAAAAGGACCAGACCTAGGAACGAATGTTTTGTATAAATACAAACATCCGCCCCGAGTGGGAATCGAACCACTACACCAGAGCGGTAGTCATAATAAATGTGTATAACCATTAACGAAATTTCTAATTTCTAGTGCCACTGACTCAACGGCAGGCTATCCACAACGTGATCCCGCCGCGGCCGTCGAACGCCACCGACCGATACCCGCCGTCGACGCCCACCGCGCAGGTACTCCATCATCATTAACACATCATCTTTTATCTCCTTATCACACCCTTCTCAAGGCGAACTCATTATTTAGAATCAACGTAATAAAGATACCCTATCAACTATCCAAAGTAATGTGTCTTAAAACATATTTTAACAATGGAAAGAAACAAGAGGACCTAATATTACGTACAATTAACATTATGATTAAAAAATATATAAGTATTCTTACTTCTATACTATTATTATAAAGACAAATGATTTGTATGTAACCAATTAACTCAAAATCTACTGGACCGATATCGATATAAAAATATACATATATTAGATATTATAATATAATAGGCACATTATTCCAATATAGGCTAGTTATAAACTTTTTTAGTCCATGCGAAACGGATTGCCCGTGTTTTAGAAATGGGATAATAAGTTTGTTTGTTCCGCTTAACCGCCGTAACTCCTGTTTCAAGTACAGTGAAATTTTGCAGATGTAAAGGTCTAACTTCGATTTAATAATAGAATATTTCTTTAATAGTGTTTTCGAGAGAACAGCGTTTTTTTATCCAGAGTTATAAACGACATCCACGCAGGTGTAGCAGCAGGGAAAAGCTAGTAATAAATAACTAGAATTATGTAAATGTATGGAAAAATCACTACTTATTCTGACAAAATTTTATCAATGATAGTATTGATTTCGGACTACGCTAGTACGAACGAGATGGAATATGAAATCAGTATTTTTCCACCATTACTGATAAATATTCATGACAGGTCACTCTTGATAACGGCTTTTGTGACATCCTGAAAGATACCTACGTACAATAGGTACCTATTTACGTCATAGACAGCTACAATATGAAGATTATTTCGATTTCACAGTAAATCAAAAAGAAATCTTTAATGTATGTATGAACAGAAAAGAAAAATATTTTCAAGGTACCGACATAAAAAAAATGTATCAAAGTGCATTATTTGTTTTAAAATGGATTGTTTTTCTTTTCCTCCTATACGAAGTGGCCAACTGTTAGTAATTACGATTTTTGCAAAAAGTAACATAAAAAATGATCACCAATAAAATAAAATGTACCTTTATTTGTAGACGCCAAACTCACTTATAAGTGATAATGTGGCCGAAGCAACACCAGGCAGCGATGCAGCCATCATTGGATCCGGAGCTTACTCCAGCGCCAGTGCACCAGTCCTCGTGAGCATGGCGGCGGGCTGTGGTGTCCTACTGCTCATCATTTCAATTGTTATATTCTACCTCAGAAAACGCATTTGCAACATGGACAGAAAAGATAAACCGGTAAGAAACATATACTTATAAAACTTGTCAATTCTGCTAATAGATTACGAGTAATATTGATATATTAAATACTCAATTTGAAAGTATTAAATTTAAATAATGTGGTAGGAAATGTAATTACTACAATAAATAATTATTTTGCTCCCGTATAAACAGCCGGGCAATTCAAAAAATATTTTCTCTTTTCAAAAGTCAATTGCTTTCTCCCTGCTTTGGTGATGCTGTTGCTTAGCATAAGTTATGTTTATAGCGTATACGACCAGGGGAACCGCTACTTGCTGAACGATATATAACGAACCCGCAGTACGGCGTATGTGGTGCAGGGAACGGCGCTGCCTCGCTCACTGCGCCAAGATCTCCCGGTCCTCCAGCGAATAAAACTAATGAACCCCAAGTTACACTCTTGGAAAGAAGTGCTCTAACTTTTCTGGAAGAAGTTGGAGAAGGCTGCTTCGGAAAAGTTTATAAGGGTACGTCAGCATTGACTGGTTGTTTAATTTTAAGTACAGTTTAATAATAAAGTATAAATTATTTTTAAAATTGTACTTTTTATAGGGGTTCTCAGAAGTAGCACTGATGAACAACAAGTTGCTATAAAAGTCCTAAAGGATAGTGCTGGGCGCAGTGCAGAAGAAGATTTCGTAAGAGAAGTTTCCATAATGTCAGCATTCCGTCATCCTAATATTTTAACACTTATAGGCGTAGTTTATAGAGGTAAGCACAATTAGATTTTTAACAAAATAAATTTAATTCAAAGAGATTTAAAAATGCATATAAATGTAAAAATATATTTTATTATTACAGATGATACAAATGTTAGCCCGTGGATGGTTTTCGAATACATGGAGTGGGGTGACTTAGCTGGTGTCTTACGTGGCTCTCGAGGAGGTAGACGACCAGGATTAGTACTTGATGAATCGGCTTTACTACATGTAGCTCTGCAAGTAGCGCGTGGAATGCAGTATCTAGCTTCCAGACGATTTGTGCACAGAGATTTGGCTGCACGAAATTGTCTGGTAGGTACTAATTTAGCGGTTAAAATAGCAGATTTTGGGATGTCGCGAGACGTATACACATGTGACTATTATAAAATGGGTCGTGAGCGACCAATGCCAGTACGTTGGATGTCACCAGAAAGTATCGTTTATGCTAGATTTACTCATGAATCTGATGTTTGGTCCTACGGTGTAGTTCTATGGGAAATTTACAGTCGTGGAAAACAACCGTTCTATGGTTGCAACAACTATGATGCTTCAAAGAAGATTTTACGAGGAATACTTCTTGTACCGCCTGAAGACTGCCCTCGATTCGCATGTGAACTAATGAGAGCATGCTGGGCAATAGATCCCAGAGATAGAATAATGTTTGATGAAATATGTACAAAACTGGAAGCTGCTCAAGCTTCTGGTTCCGATTCTAGTCCTCAAATCCGATTACCTCGACCCCCAGTGGGACCCTTAGAATCAGAGGGTTATTTAGTTCCTAATCCACCGCCACCAACTGTAGATTACTTAAAGCCCTTACCTGACCTAGATCCTGATTCAGACTTTAGTGAAGACGAAGACGTAGAAGAATATACTTGACGTCCAGACCCGGCGCCGAGCTCGCAATATGTTCCACGCTCTTCGCCTTTGGCTGCTGCTAGGTGGACTGCCTTTACATTCCTCTCAGACATGGACATTGACCAGTTCGAGTGCTAGATGAACATTCGTCATACTGGAGTGACCAAGCTAAAATTGTTTAAAGGAATGTACTGAATGATTAAAATCTATAAAGAATACTCAAAATATGATGTGTGATACTTTTACGACAAACTATATATATGTATTTAAAAAAATGTGTGTGTTGTGTGTGTGTTTGTGTGTGTATGAATAACTTATAAGGTCTACCTTTCGTGAGTATCTACTATCGACAGATCATCGTTCTAAATATTGTGCCATATAATTATTATATACCAAAAATGTATGTGATGATCGATTTATTGTCATTCTATATTTTATTGAAAATCTTATTTATACGTGTAGCTCACTAATTTTTTGTTGTGTATAATGTGAGCAATGCGTATGAAATAAATTCATTTTATTAGAACTTAATATTCGTAACGGAATTAGTTAAATGTACATATTTAAGTATTATAATATACTGAGCCTACCTATATTTAAATAATAAAATTGTAATATAAAAAAAATATTCAGTTAAAGAAAATGGGTATATCAGTATGTGAATAATAATCTAACTTCTATTAAAAATAAGTGCTATGTTGCATTTTCTATATACATATAAACATACATATGTATATACTTATGAATAAGTTAGATACGTGTACCTACATGTTATGATATTATTTATTTTACTTCACATAACATTAAAGTACCTACATTGAAACTCGATCTGACTTAAAATAGAAATTCAATAAATACCTAACTTTAATATTGTACAATTTTTGAAGACAAAAAACTCCTAGATTTTGCCATAAAAATACCTGCAATACATTAACTCTAGGGGGCTTAGAGTGCATTTACAACAGACGAGCGAATACTTGTTTCGAGCATCATTTCGTGTAAGAGTTCTAATTCTTGGTTCTCATTGTTGCTCGTTGCTATTTTAATGTCTCAATTGCTCTTTGTTTACCCTAAATGATTTAGAAAGGTTACTCTTGTTATTTTGTTCGAGCTCTAGCTCTTTGTTCGTTTAGTCTAAATGTACCCTTATATTATGTTGAAATTATTCTGACTATTGCTGCTGATTTGCTGAGATAAAAATTAAAGGAGATAACTAATGAAATAATTGTTTTTATTACACTTACAATAACATGATATTGTAAATATT
>DVXP01000638.1:0-18838 GCA_018235645.1 Junonia grisea | reverse complement strand
GACCGGAGTGATACCACGGCCTCACAGAAAACCGGCGTAAAATGACGCTTGTGTCGTGTTTCGCCGCGTGAGTGAGGTTACCGGAGGTCCAATTCCCCACCCCTTTCCCATTAATTTCCCATCCATTCCCCCTAAAAGGTCTGCCACACATTTTGTAGCTCCTATGGTGTTGCAAATCTCCATGGGCGGCAGCATTCACTTTCCATCAGATGATCTGTCAGCTCGTTTGCCCCCTATCCTACAAAAAAGGCTTACATTATACCTACTCTCATTTTGAATATAAAAACTACTGTGCTCTTAGATATAAAAACGGATTAGTTAATGCAATTCAATAATGTTCTTATCAAGCATACCTATAGTTCGAATTAAAAACGTGCAACCTACAATTGTCATTGTACAAATATTCCATATTATTTACAATGGTTTATCGCAATTTCATATAGGCTATGTAGGCCGTATGTATGTAAGTACTTATGTTATTAACTTATCACCTATCGCTCAAAATGTTTACAACTAAACTTGTAACAAATAGGGTATCGACTTAAAACCAGTTTTGTTTGTTACCAGGAATCATATGATTACTACATTATTGAGACATAAAGGTATAATATTATTATTAACAAATAACTACACTTTGAAGTATCTTTATATTTAGTTGCAGACAGACAGACAAACAGATAAGGGTTCGTCGACGACAAAGCATTGAAAACGGAAACCTAAAAACTAACAAATTTCAAGTATGTATACGAGTGTCAGTTGCCATTTTGTAACAGTAAAAGAATGTCATATATACCATATCCGGCGAGTTCATTCTCATAGCACATGCAAATTAAGGTAGGCATACAGAGCGAATACGTTGAGGAAAGCTATTAAATACCGTGTAACGAAACGACTTGAACCCACGCCGTATGCCAATTGACGCTCTATAGATGCTGCGCATACTCGAATTCGACGTTACCGAAGACATTTCAACTTACTCCCGAAACTTCCAGAACAATAATCATTAAACCGCACACAATACAATTACATCACATCCGACCATATCACGAATTAATGATACACCAAAATAGTGGTTTTTAAAGCGACTACATCCATTGTACTGGGGACCGAAGCCAAGACTGAATCGGTGGTTATTGTGATAAATGTACTCGGAGAGACGAAGTGAGCATAACAATATAATTGCAGTAAACTGTTCCTTGAATAGAGTCACTGTGTATGTATGACGGTGCCTTATATTTGTGTAGTGATACACATCACAGTTTTGTGTCAAGTACAACGATATTGGGTTCATCGAATATATTAAGTCAATTAAAATGAAAGTAAGTAATGTAATAAATATATGGAAACAATTATGTAACAAGAAATATTAATTTGGGTATATTTATATATAAAATGTCAAAAAATAAGAGATAAAACTAAACAGTTTTATGGAGAAAGTAAATGAATGTTACCAAGTGTCAGAGCATAGAAGTTGATGACAATACAAAAACAGCTGAAGCTGTTGTTATTTAAGAACATCTAATTTAGATACTTCTATACTATTATATTTCTTCTCAAATAAGAGAAAAAATTAAAAATGTATGCATGTACTAAGTCAAATCACCTGCTGTCTTTTCCATAAAATTCTAAGTTGGTATCTCTTAAATTATTATAAAAACAATAGCTAAATATCTATACATTCTACAGGCATCCTTCATGCCTAATTTATTCTCAATAAAATTGGTAGATTACGTACACATGTTATTGTTTAACTTTTTGAAATAATTCTTTATTTAGTTTGTTTTTAAATCTGCATATAATATAAAGGACCTTAAGAATACTGTTATTTTTGAGTTGTAGACACAATAATCTTGACCTATCTTTTTGATTAAGATAGCCATTGCATTTAGATCAGTGAAAAAATTTAGGCAGCATATTTATTTTACCTAACCACAGTTATGAGTAAATATAACATAACTTTTATAAATAAATTGTATTAAATCTTCAATGTAAAATTATTAAATTCAACAGTGTTTGTACGCAATAATTGCATATTCTGAGTAATACTTCCTCTTACTACAGTTTAATTCTGAATAAAATCAAACAATTGGCCCACTGCCACTTATCAGTACATAATCTAATGAAAATAGTACAATAGTGTGTATATGAGTCATCATGTACAACAATGTAATGATTAATCATTTAAAAACTAAATAATTATGGTGCAATGTAAAATTTGTAATTTGTGTAAATGTAAAAAATTTTTTTTTTTTAATGTAAAGTCACTGATATTGAAGGTTAACAATTAATCAATTCATTTCTCATTTTAATTGATTGTGTTGTTTTGTTTGTTTAGTTTATTTTATTTTAATTAAAACAATTTATGAAATTGAAATGTATGGGAAAGTTTACAAGAATATTATTCATATTTATGTGAATGTTATTCACTTTTTAATTCAATCCTTTGTTTAAGAATTACATTTTTAATATTAAAAAATATGTTACAATGTGAATTACTATTGTGTTATTTTTCTAGTGGTATTCTAATCAATAGATAATGCTGTGTTATTTTCTGTGTACATATGTTTAATAGCAATAGAAGGAAAAAAGTTAATATGCAGACAATTGCTCGACAACATAAAGCTTGTAGTTAGCAAAAAATATCTTGTTATTGATTTAAATATTCAATGCCGCACACATAAACATAAGAAGCCATTTATGCCAATGTTTTGCTTATCACAAAATTTAAAGAAACACATAGCTTGAGAAGTGAGTATTTAATGCAAGAAATTTACCTTTGGCACATGTACTGGACTCGACGAAACACTATAAGCACTGTGACTTTGTACATTTGACTGTGGATAACCCTGGTATTGATTTGATTGTTGGTAACCAGAACTTTGAGGGTATCCTGGTTGCGATTGAGCTGGGTAACCTTGAGCAGGTGGGTAACCTTGAGCAGAATTTGGCTGGGAGTATCCCTGAGTCGGGTAAGCAGAAGTAGGTTGCGGGTAGCCTTGGGACTGTTGAGGGTAAGACTGTGTTTGTTGAGGGTACCCCTGTGTTTGCTGAGGGTATCCCTGTGTCTGTTGCGGGTAGCCTTGCGACTGTTGCGGGTATCCGGACCCCGTGTTAGGGTAACCGGGCTGAGGCGCTGGATATCCCATAGTAGGGAAACCTGGCATCGGCATCGGATTCCCAAACGACTGCGGGGCCGTGTTGCTAAATCCAATATTGTGAAGGTAACGTGGCTGACCCTTAAAACGAAATAAATACCTTGATCAGTTGAAATGTACCTATTCGACGCCAGAATCCGATTTTGTGATAAACAAAACAAAGATTTCTACACGTAGCTATTTTAGGTAAACACTTTAACACACAGTACTTACTTGGTAAGGATTCATTGTGTTAAGTTTGAGTTCTTATTGTTATTAAGTACACTAAATATTTTATATTAAGTGATGAACTGTTGGAACACAAATTTTGCGACACTAAAAGTACAACCGCACGCTTAAATAACGTTGTGTCAATGACAGCTCACAGCTCCGGCCTGTGATGACGACATCACTGTGACGTTCGTGAAGTTCTAGAGATTGCACGAATTTTATCGATAATTTACGGTTTTGTCTATGCTTATAAAAATCTTGTTCTAAGTTGTGTTGCAAGTTTTTTATTCCCAAATAAAAATAGTGATATCTATAGTAGAATCAAGATTTTATAATAAAACTTAGTCGAGTCAAATACATTTTTATTATTTAATATCAAATTGCCTTTAGATATATAAATAAAAAAAATAATTTACGGTAATTGGATAGAAGACTTATACGATAATCAAATATCCAAACTTCAATCAAGTAGATACAGAGGTACGTCGCCAGGAACAAATAAACTTTTAAAATAAAAGACGTAAAGTGAGGTTTGAAAATTGGAGACAGTGCGTCAACCAATAAATGTCAAAGTCAAAATGTTTCAAACCCGATCACATCATAGAAGAATGTGTTGATTCATTCGTTATAAATGTAACTGATTCTGATTCCGATTCTTAATATACCGAATCAGAATTGGAGTCGGAATCAAGCAACAGTAATTTAAAAAAAACGTATAAAATTACTTGTTTTTCTAGTGTTAATTTCTCTGGATATTATTATAATTTTTTTCCCTGCTTTTTAATAATATTGCAGTGACAAATTTTAACATGACGGTCAGATCCACATTTCTAAAATCGTATTATTTAATACGGTATGTATTAAATATTAACAATAAAAAAAGAAAAAGTTTTGATACTTAATACAATAAAGCATGACTACATGTCTGAGTCTATCGATTAGCGAACATCACTATTTTAACTGGTCACCCTTTTTTGTATAAGTGACAGTTGCACGTGTCGTTTTACTGACTCGAATTAAAAATCCTGGTATAGTTGCAACAAAGTTCAACAGCAAACAGACGTGTGAATGTTTAATATAAGTAGTAGAGCTCTTATTTAAGAAAGGCTTTGGGGTGTGGGTATCGTATGTTGTTTGTGCTTTGTAACAGTGATTACGTGAGCTTAGTCAAGTTACGAAAACACAATACAGTTCGCAGTGAAATGAATTTAGCGCACTGTAAAGAGGAAGCAAAGACCAATATGACTGCGCGTGATTAGCTTACTGGATGCGTCACTACTGATTAAACAATATAAGATTATACTTGCGTAAAAATTTGTGCGTACCGAATTGTATAAATTAATTGCGCACAATTTAAAGGGAACTTATAAAAAAATAAATCGAATCACATTAAATCTGAAATATTTATAGTATTATAGACATCACTGTAATTCCATTACCAATGATACAATAAAATTATATTCTGGATCACGTCATTATATGCACTTTAAGTTCAAGTATGTATACATACATATCTATGAATATGTAGTACATATCTATGAATTTTTAGAAACAAAACATACTAAATGAAGTTGAACGTAGGTGAAATGATGGTGTCGATGACATTCTTATGTATGTAATAACGTACTGTTACTAACAATGGATAGGTACACATACACATTAGTCGTACATGTGAATTATTTTGTTTTGTATAATTGTAAGGTTTCATATAATTTATCATATAGGTATGATTTGAATAGGTGCCTACCGTAAGCGGTGTTAAGTATTGCATGAAAATTATTTTATCACATACCTACATAAATATTTCAATGTATTCTCTAGCGTTATATGTATATGCAAATATCTTACATAACTTTAATTTTAATGCCAATATCGCTAGTTTTGCTTTTTTCTGATTTTTATACGGTTTAATTGATATTTGAATGAAAAATCTATTTATAAGTACCTAATTGATACCACGTATCTATATTAAAACATTGCGTAAATTCGATTGAAACGTATAATTTTTAATTCCTTACATCCATAACGGCTTACGTTTACCCGTAATTACCTAATGTGATAACCACGTCTTTCGCACGAGCTACAAGACGGGTTGTGTAGTTTTTATAACACTTGCATACCTGTTCCAGCTTGTTTATATCCGTGCATTTGGTAAGACGCGTAGTGAAAGTGATTGCGCTGATGTCGCGTGCGCGGGCGCACCCGCCGACCTTGCCATATACGAACGCGCACCGCCGCGTCGCATCCATTGCACTACTTACCTTGAAACGTTTTTATGCCCGTTTCGCCATAGTCAATGATGCCAGTTTGTCTGCCCCACCTAGGAACCTAAGACAGTTCATTCGAATAAATTATTATCAAACGTAAAATACTTAATATTTTCAAGACGATATCAACTAATATCCACTTATCATCTGTTATCAACTTTTCAATGAGATAATAGCATTGAAACCGGAAATATCTGCTTAAAATATATACATCTTAGCTTTAGATATATACGCGAAAAAATTCTTAAGAAATTTTGATAAGAGGTAACCACGTGAAATAATTTTAATTTTTATCTAAAATAAACTTAGCAATCGTTGTAGTGAAACAATAATAAGTTGTGTTGAAAATTTGAAGTTTCATGATAAGTAATAATTAATTGATGTTATAGCCTTTACTTAAAATGCAATAAGAGCCTTTTTATCTTATTTGTTTGCTGGTAACGTATGTAGTGTGCTGAAGCGGCTTTGGATGTTATTGTTGTTATAACGAGCGCGAAGAGTCACGTGTTCTCGAGGACAAATAATGTGCGCCCGCGAACTGCAGTATCACATCACATTCACACTTCGGTAATGACTGAATCGTTCTAGAATATTATCGTGTAATCATAAATTCAAGCATCTTAATTATTCTTCTGTAATGGCTTCGTCTGTTGCATATACTTAAATTCGATTGAGATGGAGAGCAATGATCAGATGTGAGTCTTGAATTAATAAAAAATTGAGATTAGCATTAATTACTACTTATTGATAACATTGTTTTAAATATCAACTGATTTATAAATCATATATTTAAATATGACTTATTAGTACCTAATAATACAATCAGGTCACCTGTTATCATAATTGTTTAACAAAATTAGAAGCAATATTATTTAATAATTCTAACGGAGTGATCATCATAATAAGGCTCCACACGCTGACTGATATATCGTGTATTGGCGAATAGCGCGTATTTGTTCGGGGCCGCAGCGTAGAGCGACTGGCCTCTCCGCCTGCGTTCGCTTTATAACAACTAGCATTGAAGAATTTACCTTTCCTAGGTCGGAGCTGTCCTCAATACAACCTAGAAGCGATATACAACGATGTATGGAATGCCGTATCGGTTAAGACACAAATTTTGTGCAACATATGCCTAAATCGACAGGTAAGTTTGCGCATGTCTCGTCATTGCTAACCCCGTTCGCCAGATAAGTCCATTACAAATACATATTCTATAATTATATTACCTTGGACATTTTAATACACATTCTGCGAGCTGTGGGGTAATGATTATTTATTTATTGATCTAGAACAATCTCTACATCTCTTTAAAAATATTATTTTAAAACAAGTCAACGTTTAAACGGTCTTAAAAAACTAATTTGTGTTTAAATATGCAAAATAATGACTCCTGTGTTACAAATTACAATATACTGTGTCATAAATAAGTAATTAATTAACAAACTGTCTCTATATCACGGTAGTGGGTACTTGTAGTTAGCGGACAACTTTTAATTTGTTAACGATGATTGATAATGTCAAAACTTAGCGTTTAGTAGGTACCTAGTCATGTTTATTTATGACATGTCAAATTTGAATACATATTTAACTGAGGGCGAATAATTGTATTTCGTGCAAATAATAAATAATTGATTTAGATTGTAAAATACTGAGCAATTGATCAGTTTTTGAAGGTGACGAATTTTTTTTTTATAAAAACACACTAAGGTTAGGACAAACAAGTATCAGGTGGAGTCGCGATTAACTAAGTTTGTTTAAGTTATTCTGAGACTTTAATAATTATAGCCTTTTCAGGATCATATCCTGCCCTATCGTACGAATGTCCTGAGCATTAGCTCAGGTTGTAATAAACAATACGACATAACATTTTATGTTAATTCTCAAAATATCCTTATTTGTATTTATTTATTGAGTGTAAATTTTATAGCTTCGAATCATTTTTATAATCGAAACAGATATCAGGGAATTTTAATTAACACATAATATATACCTATGTTATTACCGTCATCAGTTAAAATGTCAACAAATTTTCTGTTACAAGAGACCGGATCAGTGATTGTTATCTGTAGCAGGAAAATAAATCCGTTGATTTATGAATTGTTTGTTATGTTACCATGTACATTGTACTACATACATGTGTATGTGTAACTTTGTATGGGTACGTATTTTCTATATAATGTAGATACCTATTTTTTATTTTTACAACTATTGTGTAATTCTTACAGTAGGTACAATGGATAAATATAATTTAGTAATTTTTGTTAAATATTAGCAACATTATAATATTAAATGTAGGTACTTATCAGAGAATTATTGCTGATAAGTATAATATTACAATTGGGTCAAATAACAATTGGGTTTTTTTTAGAAAATTACAAAAAAAAAACCATCGGTTTTCTTAATTTATTATTAAAGTACATCATTATTCTAAAATAAGTTCCATTGCGATTAAATTATTATATCAATAAAATCCTTATGAAATCATATTAATTACTTAAATAAAAATTCGTAAAGTGTCATCTGTTATTGGTTTGTGACATCTTATTATTATTTCATTAACATTATGTCGTGCAGTGTCGAATCATTCAGATTTCCGAATCTGAATTCCTATCAGGATCTGATTAGGAAATCGTGAATAAGCTTCCGGCCTAATATATAAAATTTGTAATAATGAATTCGTTATACCTATTTAATATTTTAATACTTATACTATCGATATATAAATATGAAAATATAATTAATAAAGCTAAAAAGGTTAGGTACCTAACGATATACAAATAAATTGTATGCAAAATAACAATTTAATGAACATTGGTAATATCACAAGCGCTTGGATTGCTCTAAAATTGTCTACATGTTTTCTTTCCTGGGTTCAAATAGGTATTGTTTAAAAAGTATTTTTTATATTATATTACGATATATTTACAACGTACTACAAGTGAAATAATATCTAGCTCTTTGTTATTTAACTTATTTATTAAAAAAAAAAGAAAAATCCCTTACTATTTTAAATATTAATTGATATTTAAGTATCAGCCATAAGTGTTATGACGTCGTAGAGTAGTTAAACACTATTGACGTTTTTTTATGACTGAATACAAGTCAAGGAAGAGGTTAAGAATTTTATTGTATTTTTAGTAGATATTTTATGGATATTATTGCAATATTTAATTTTCTTCAAATCATTTTTTACATAGTTAATCATTTTACCAATTACAATAATAAAATGTTTTGTTAATTTAGGTATGTGAGGAATAGTGGTTGCCCGTGAATTTGTCTTTGTACATACTATCGTTATGAAATTATTGATTGTACCTAATTCCTGTGGGAAATTTGATAATGTGTGTGATGAATGATAATGTGAAATTTGATAATGAATAATTTGTGGGAAATGTCGTGATAAAATGTCTATATCGCGAATTGAATACGAATATCTTGAAAATTCATCCACCTGTGTTCTAATCCAAGGTATAAGCCATCTGTTTCACATTTCAGCAAAATCGGTGCAGCGACTTTGACTTACAAACTTTGCTTTTCTAATATTATAGTAAGATTAGTTGTTTCTTAATTTAACAATGTTAAGCGCGTCGTTGAATTTATTTACAGACGAACGCGTATAAACAAATTACAAATCTCGTCAAAGTGACTTTTGTTTTGCGACGTAGAGGTGTCTTTGGTATAATTTGTTTTTAATTTTAGACGGGACACACGAGTACATTCATATCAATCGCATTTGAGCCAAACAAACTAACCGCATTTCTTCGAACTTCGTAAAACATGTTTAAATAGCGTATAGAATAAGGAAAATTTTGATACATTTTTTTTGAAAGACTTAAAAATCATCAGCAACAGCGTTTATTATTATTATTAATAATAATATATTTATCTGCTCTGAATGTACGTACAGAATAAGTGACAAATAATAATAATACGTATATAATAATATTATTATTTTTATATACATATTTTATACAGTCTTAACCCACTGTTCGTTGTTACTCGTAAATGTAGTTTTAACTGAGCAGTTTTTACTAATAGCGGCTTTAAATTGATTTAAAGCCGCTATTAGTAAGTAGTCGATACTATATTTCCAAATTGGTCTTATATAAATGTTATCCTATAACTTATGCAGGTTTAGGACTTATTTCATAAAAAAAACTATTTTAGCTTCTACCCTATTTTCAATGACAAATTAACTACAAACACACGTCATGTAAAAATAAAGATCATCATTTTAAGAGAAGTATAATTAATTATACTATAATACGTGTATGTACCTATAGTAAGTAAAGAAGTATTCTGTCTAGAATATCAATAAAGCTATAAGAATGGAGTTTTAAAATAAATGACAGTTCAGACTTTTTATAATTATTAATTTTAGGCTAAATTATTTTGAGAAACCAAAATTATTAATATTAATTAAAATGACATATGCGGGTATAAAGGTCTCGGAGTGGCGCTGACTCTTTTCAGTAAGAAAAGTCAAGTCTTTAACCTTAATCACAAGTTGACTTTAGTTATTTGCGGTGACATTATTTCGACGTCTGAAAATCGCGTCGCGACCCGCGTCCTCTTTTCCCTTGCAGAAGTCGATGACGTATGTGACATTGAACGCTCGACCCGATTAAGCATGGCAGATGAGTCGCGAGGTCGTACGTTTGCCATCTCTTTCCATCGCAATGCTCACTTATCGTTCATTATTCTCTAATTCTTATCCGTTATTAATAACAATGTTGCACCGTGAACGCTCAATATCCTGGAATCGACCATTTTAGCTCTATAGGAAATAATTATATTTGATAAGCAAGGTTGCTCTAGACTTCTAGAGCAAGAGCCAATCTTTTGTAATTTCTTTATGTCTAATAATTTAGTTATTTGTTTTTATATGACCTGAAACTAAACAGATTTTCATCCTATTCCTATTCATAATTAATCACTCTTGTTAGGCCAAAAATGTTTTTCAAAATTATTGTAACTCGCGAGCACTTGTATTTTTTTCCTTTTTACTATGTGTCATATGTCTATTCTTCAAAGTTGATTATTCTTTTAGGTTTTTGACGGAGGATTTGCCATATTATACAATTTTTGTTAATGATTTAACAAAAAATGTAGATGGCAATCCTCGATCAAACTTAATGGTAGACTTATAATGGATGTCGGAATATTGTCAAATTTTATCACCCATAAGGCAATGGTGGCTATTGCTTAGTTAAATTTCGTTTATTTACCGAAATGATCAAATCTTTAACGTCTCTTTACTATTTATTAAGGTAAACAACTCTCTGCAACATGAGCAAATGAGGTCGCCACAATAACTTAACTTACCTTACAACTATATCGTCTTTACATTAGGCATAGTAGCCCGGGAGAGGTCGCGGACGTGCTGCGAAAGTGATCCCGTAGCCTCTCCGTTTTCCGTGCTGTGGCGGCCATCGCAGAGGGTTATAGTGAGTGTAATCTCACATAACCTGACTTCCCCCAAGGAGTCGGGTATCTATGAAGATTTACCCTGCGTCAACAAAAAAGGCAAAGTAGCCAGTTTTACCGTAGTTTTAATAAGTTAGTCGAAAAGTAGACATGAACACATATCACATATCCACGTGCTTATCGATTGTTGACATGCCTGATTAACTGTTCAGCTAACGTCGTATGTAATCGATATTGTTTGTTATGTGCTATCCCGAAAAATTTGTTTAAAATCGAGTGTTAAACATTTCTAAAAGTATACTATTTGTACTAAGTACTTAAATTGTAACGATTAAAACATTAGAGTTAAATTTAATGCACATTTCATAGCTAAGAAAAATAATTTTATCGAGCTTTGTTTGTTTGTCAGTTCATTGAATATTTTATCATCACATAGTTGTTAAATAGAATTAAATAAAGATAAAATAAAAAAATAATAAAATAAATTAAATAAAATTAAATTAAATAGAAAATAGAAATAGAAATCTAATTCTAAACCTAAATTAATTAAATAAAAAAAAATAACTTTTACAGGTTATCTGAAATTTATGATACAAAATAGAAGTTTTCGCGATTCTGAATTAAAATATTTTAGGAATTGAAAGGAAAATGGCGTACATTACCTAATTATTTTCATCATCCCGTTTCAAACATTTTGTTTTGTAACGAGTTTATAGAATAATTATAATTAGAATTATTAAAAAAAAGTTTTTTTTTAACTACTACTTACCAACCGTTCATAAATATTATAAAAATAATTTATAGTATGCGATTTTAATCCGTTTAATATACCTATGTACTTATTTTCATTTCAACAACATAGAAAAATATAAATGTTTAAAGGCTTTACTAAAGTATTATGTAATCGTGAGAAAATATTTTGTTATCTATCATCAACGCCATTATTTTGCCAGGTACCAAACAAACAACATTCTTGTTGACATGAGAATCATTAGTAAAATGATACTTTCGAACGCGTTAGACCAATTAATTTCTAACAAGTAAAAGAGTCGCAGGCTGTTATACGTATTCTCGGCAGTTGTTAATCAATATGACAATAATGTAAATCGTCGAGATTGTAATCTTGGACGCGGACGTATGATGTCACAAAAGCGAGGCCTTGTAGAGGTAGCAAAACTACTTCTTATTATTATTCTAACTATTGATCACAACGTCCTTGTTTCGTATTACTGGATTTTAATATTTTTAAATAATAAATACTGTCTAATTAAAATTAGTCATTGACGTTTTATTTTTTGCTAAAACTAAATACTGCCGTATGGAATTATTATCAAACATCATTTGGTTTTTGCACAGTTGACTTTGATAAAACTATAATAATAATATAAATATATTTTTGAATGTGTAGAATGTTATATTAACATTAATCACATACAAGTAGTAGTTATTTAGGAATGCCATTTCATCGAAAATTTAATCATCCTACTAAAAATATATATATACCGGAAGTTCAATTTGCGATCCGGAAGGCATCCACTGGGTCCAGCGACCATCAGTTTATTTATACTTATCAGATTTTAACTCATTTTTACCTATTACCGAGTGTACTTTATCTCAGCGAGGCTACAAATCTCACGATGTAGACAAAATTTGTAAATAACAAAAATTTTCTATTTCCTATTTTTATTGTTACCCTGATGTCATAGCGGCTGCGGTGGGTATTATGTGCGAACGTATGACATATCACGTGTCACTTCACAATACGAACATTACAGCGTGACGTAAAAGGCAAACAAATAACTAAGTTACGACACAATTTACTGGGTAATTACATTTTTACAATAGTAAGTTATTTGTCCCTGTTATGTCATAGACGCAATGTTTGCATTATTAACAATAATATTTTTATATTAGGAGCTAAAAACGATCGAAATAATTAATTTTATGCTCTATAGGCGAAAACAAAATTTACATACAACAACCGTGTACGTTGCCATGAACGCTACAAAGGTGTCGAAATGTGTTGTGACTTTGTGCCGCCTGCCATTAATCAAATTGTTTTAATACGACTAATTTTGCGTAATCAACAAAGGTATTGATCGGGTTGGAGTGCTTTCATGTACATTGAGTATTAGCTGTAATTAAATTTTTTCCAGTGATGCAGTTAAACTAAACCGATAAAAATAAGAGTTTATCGACTAAATAGGGCTTTATATGAACATTTAATTTTGGCTACCACACGTTAGTAGGTAGGTGTACTATTTTTTATACCACCATAATATCATCGTATGTTTTTTGTTTTACTTCTGGTAAGCAAAGAAAAACTATTATATTCTGTAAATAAATAAGGGAAAGCGGGTTTCAAGGTGCTGTTGGTAAGTTGTTCTGATGCGAATAACTTTATCAAGAACGAAAAAATAGCAAGAAGCGCGAAGTGCACTGTTACATTTTGACCTGACTGTATGTATGTTATGGTCAAAGATCGAAAACGTGCTGTGACCGAAAAATAGCACAACGCGTTGTGGTCACTGTAAAGTGTAAAGTATCCATATCGCGAAATTCTTGTTTTGGGTTTAATGAAAACGCGCATGACGCATTTGGCAAATACAGTAATACCAAACAGTGAAATTCGTGTCGTGACGTGTTTCAAGTGGACAGTTATTAAATCAGATTGGGTTTAAGCAGTGAAGGTTTTCTTAATAAGTATACTTGAAACGTCTCCAGCGCTGCGGGATGAGCAGCCTCTCCGCCCTACGTGCCTCCGGATTTGTAAAAACATACAACATAGGCGCAGAGGGGGGATAACAACCACATTGTATTTGAATCTATCCGTCCGTCGTGATATGGGTAAATACCATATTAGCCACGACACGAATTTCGTTATTTAGTATTCGCGTGACATTAGTGCCATAGGTAACACGCATTTTGCGGATATTTTACTACGACCACAACGCGATGTGTGCTATTTTTTTGCTCATTGAGCGGTTACTATCTTTGAGCGTAACACATATATACCATACATATCACACCGTACAAATATACCATACAGCAACAATGGCAGCAACTTTAGTGGTGTATCGATGGCAAGTTAGGCTACGTTTAGATGACCGTACGGTATGATTGCTCAGTATAAAATTCAATTGAATGTGAGCTATGATGTAAACGCAAACGCGCGGATTCGCGCGTCGTTTTTCGTGCGCCTAGCCCGGCGCGGTACAAGTTCTATAAGTTTGTATTGACTCATTCAATTAATCGGCGCGATTTGATGTGGACTGTCATATACCTACATATATCGAAAAAAAAAATGAATAGCATTTTATTGTGAGAAATGAAACAAGTAAAATTGAAAATATAGAAATATGCAATAATGACTGTCATCTTTGCAATGCCTGACAATTTCTTATTACATACATACATACAGATAGAATTGATTGCGTCCATTTAAGTCGTTGAATGAAGAATTAAAACTGTGCTTAAAGGACTGAAACATCGGTGAAGTAAATAATAAAGTAACAATGTGTAATTTTCCGACTGATGGACAAATTCCATCTCCTAATTAGGACAACACCTCATTCATCTTATATTCATTTTTCTTCATATGTTTTCAAGGAGACATTTCATATATAAAGTTGCTGGGATATCCATCTACATTGTAAAATACTATTTTAAATTTACTCTATATTAGTAATAACCATGTGGTATACAAGTATAACAATATCATAGTGTAGAGATAGTCGTGGGTGTCGTGTTGTAATAAAAACGGCGCCTGTTGGACGTTACTATTAACATCTCGCTTAGCGCTGCATCGAGTGAAATGACTTGGAGTTATGAAACATTTTGTACCTTTATTCATGAAACTTTTTTTACCTTCATCAGCTGAAAATTAATTTTGGCACGTATTTTTTCATAAAAAAACATTAAATATAAATATATTTCGCATTATAAGTTTTATTGTAACTTTTAATTGTTAAACGTAACTGTTAATTGTAAACGTAAATATTAACATGGATTTTGTTTACAAAACGATGATACTGGAAAAGTTAAATCTGTTGTAGTTAGTAAGGCTTAATTATTAAATTGAAGGAATATTAGCAGAACTAAGATTGTGAGTGCATTATATGGAATTTGGAAATACCGTATCCAGTTTATGAGACCATTACGGTTAGTCGAGTATTCATCTGAGTGGGCGCGCTTCGCTAAGTACAAATGTGTACACAAGTCTGGTCAAGTAGAAGTCTCGAGTGTGAGAAGTGGATTCCGTAGCTTGCTCTTAGGATATATTAGATTTATAGCTTACTGCTATTATTTATTATAAACATACAATTTAATACGGGAATGCCACGATATATACTTATCTTTTGAAAAGTAATATGTATAACCTTCTAATGTTCGTGAATATTTTTATACAGAATAACAATTTGTTTTGGAAATATAGAAATAAGTCTGTTATTTAAGAGACTTATTTGTTATTATATATTGTTATTTAACAGACGTATACCTATATGTAAAGTTATGATTTGTTCAGTCCCGGGACGGGTTCCGAATCATCTCATTATCATAGTAGGTACATTTATTTAAATTAGTTAGTGTCATTTACTAAAACTTTCGAAAGTGTCTCAGAGATCGGAGATGATAGTGGATTCCCACTAGTCGAGGCGTTACACTTATAATTATTAAATGTATTGGAATGAGAATGAAAATATTAATACAAAAGCAAACCAAAAACCCATTGACGCGAATTTTTCGGAGGTATTAATTATGCTGGCCAGCGATTCTATGTGGCGATAATATTACATAGATTTAATTTTTAAAACTTTTAATTTTTAAAACTTTTAAATTCGTAAAACAAATGCTAAGTTGTGTGGTAAATAAGTGCATCAATAATAATTACAATCCCTTAAATAAAAAAATATGTTCACTTGACCCTAATATATAGATACCTATACATAGTTTAGACATCAGTGTAATAAGTACATTTTGTGTCCTAAAGTTATACATCGATATACTATATATATACATATGACTAATTTCACGTCACTTCATAAGCGGGCAAACGTCAAAACGGCCATCATAGCCGTCATCATCATCAATATTATAAAAATATACGTTTTTAAGTTTTCACAAAATTATTTCATTTGAAAACAATTAGGTATTTATTAAAATTAATTCACTGACGATAATGTTACATCAGGGCAGTGTATTACTGGGACGCGTCACGCGTTTTTCTAAAATAATACAAAAAAATACATAGTAATAAAACATAAACTCCTAACAGTTTCACTTTGTGTTATCAGTTGTTTTTAGTCGAATAAAATTATTTTGTATGAATAAAATAAATTAATTTAATTACCGTTGATAACATCGGTAACGTAAGTGCAATTAATGTTAATATGGCAAGGAGCGAACGTTTTGTAAAGTGTTACAAATGTGTGAATTACGTCGGGCGTGTGATGCTGAACGAAATGAACAACGCGTATAAATTTCCCTAGGATTCCCACACATTAACGTCAACGCGTACCTACGTGTACGTACTTTCCTCTATGTGTTTGTACGTCGTAGCACGCCTACGACTGTATGAGTACACGTAGCCGTACGTACGGCATCCAGATCGTGAGCGTTGCCGATAAAAAATAATAGAACCCTATTGCTATGTTAATACAGACGCGAATATCAACAATCAACGTACATTTAGCGCAAGTAGAAAGTTGTCGCATTGTACCGTATTGTTTCATGTTTACGCGTCTCTGTGTGGTGAGGTTAAGTAGAGCGGCTTTATCTCGGAACAGAGATTTCCGTGGAGTTCGGTTTATTACAAAAATATATTATGTACTTTGATTTCGTCCGAGTTTACATAAACATACTATTTTATCACATAATTTACTTTCTTATACATAATTGTTTTATTACGGACATGCAAATCTTTATCGTTGTTGATTGTTTGCATGTAGTATCAATAATCTTATCAGCTATAAGAATGATATTGGTATCGTCTTATTGTTTGTATTTACAATATTCAGCATGAATGAAGCTATACAAATATTAATGAATGAATGTAAAGAGTTTGTTAAAATATAATGCAAAATATTGTCCATCCTAGTTTAAATGTCATCGGACGAGGTTTCATAAGAACGTCAATCACGAGCGGTCACCTACTTTCGCGATCGACAGCGATTAGTCGACTATGTACATTCACTAAGGCCTCAACTCGCCTCCACGCAACAATTGTTTCTGTAGGAATCTTTTATTTATGGCAGCGCAGAGTTGCGTTTGTGTGCGTGGGCAGTAAGCGACGGCGCCCGTGTCTTACCTGTACGTATAAGAAGAAACGCTAAAATGGACCGTTTTGCATCGACATAAAGGCGCTTTTAGGCTGTTCAGTACCGCGACAGAAATGCTCTACCGATAATAAGTCAACGCTCGAACTCGCCTGTTTGACAGGATTCCAACCGCGTCTGTCCCTGTTTGTTTATTGTAATCGGTTTGACAATGAGCTTAAGGTGCGGTTTCGAGTGATCTCCCGGCGGCCGGCTCGCGCTCTTCTGTGATTGTTCTCTCCGCTACTCGACGCGTGTTTGTGTTGGTATGATACGTCATTGTGTACCGGCTTACTGTAGATTCGCCTCTTAGCATCCATAATTGCTCGGCGTCCGAGCTACTTTTAAAGCTCTTTGTTGATTAGTTTCGCGTTGATTTATATAGTTTTAAAACACTTGTTACTAATTGTTTTGCATACGTTATTGGTTGTTTGTAAACCTGGAAAATATAAGGCTCGAGTACCTAATAACGATTATTATAAATAAAATCATATTTTTACGGGATTTAACTAAAAATTCGTTAAACCAATTATTATTATTTAAATATCATCGACAAAATATTTTTAAATTTAATTATTAGTATGGTTCAATAAAAATAATAGTGAAACGATATTAATTTATCATGATTATTAAAGCAAACTTGACCAAAATAACAATTTTTAGCTTTTCAGGAAACGTTACAAAAGTGTTTATTATAACTCCGATAATCTGCAGATAACGGAAGGTCAATGAGGAGAGTCGATCGGATGGCGGCTTGATGACGCGCCGCGTCAGATGCTACGCCCTTGCGGCACTCACATTTATATGATTTTTTACAATCTATCGACGGTCAGCAGTCGCTTAGCCGTTTTATGTTTACCACCTAGCGGGCGATGGACTTCGAATATGTCGTATTCATCTTCAATAACGAGTCCTAATAGCATAGCTTCGGAGAAGGAGGTGCGAGCTGCGCAATTGAGTGTCGTCTCGCTCGCACGCGCCCGACCTCCTTGCAAGTGCCGCTCGCAAGGTCGGCTGCTTTAATTAATAAACTCACCGTAAAGTATTTGACTCGACCCGACCGGAGACTACTACAATCTTACTAAGCCTTTGTCTAACTATTGACCCGGACTAAAGGTTTTTTGATTGATCGCCGAAAGATGGGTATTTTGTAGAGCCTTTTAAGCGTTTCTTTACTAAATAAAATCTCGATGAAATTGGGTTTTATTACAAATATTGCTATTTGTTTATAAACGTAAGACTGTATCAGAGTGGGTAAATTTAAAAAACGGTATATGTTTACGACTAGGTACTGTTTTTTACATGTACGTAAACATGTAAAATTACAAAGATTTAAAACGTTAGATGCGCCCTCGCCATAGTATGGTCGCTTCAAAATGTGGCACACTTGAAATGAGTGAGCTCACTCATTTGCTATTAGTGCACGTTCAACCACGGTGATAGTCGGACGTTGCAAATTATAAGT
>DVXP01000637.1:0-18860 GCA_018235645.1 Junonia grisea | reverse complement strand
TACATTTATCTTAAACATTGCAATGTATGTTTAACATAAAACCGTTTAACTTAAAAAGTTTTTTACCTATTTTTATAGTTAGTTTGGCTTATTAAGTCCATTACGTCATTTTATAAAAAATGTGCAAATTCTAGAAGTTCGAATTGACTACATTAAAGTTCGGTCGAACATTGAGTACCTATATGACTTCTAATTGACTTTAAAAATTCACTGACTTGTACATCGTAATGCAATGTAAATTTTTCTTTCAGATATGTAGGCTACATTGAAGGAACCTCCCCAATATTCCTGGTGAGGGACCCTGAACTGATCAAGACAATAACTGTAAAGGACTTCGACCATTTCGTCGACCACAAGGAGTTCTTCTCTGAAGAGGTCGAACCATTATTCGGTGGGAGCTTGATTATGATGAAAGGTAAGAAAAAGGAAATTTGGTCGTCTTGACCAAAAGAAATTTGTTTCCATATCTTACAGTCACACTTGGCCGACCGTTATTATTGATTAAGATATCGACTATAATGTAACATGTCGTGAAAAAAAATGGCTTATTGCTGTTTTAGAGACTCAGCTTAAAGGTGGAACAGAAGATCCTGCTACTTCTATTACTTCACGGAGCCGTAAAGGAAAAACATAATTTGGATGTAGTTTCGACTTAATATTATGTATTAATATCAGACGACCGCACTGGTGTAGTGGTTCTAAATGCGCAATTAACGCCGGCGGTCGCGGGTTCGATTCCCGCTCGGGGCAGATGGTTGTATTTGTACAAAAATTTGTTCTTAGGTCTTATCCATGTGGGTGGAAAGCACGTAAAGCCGTCGATCCCGGTTGTTATCACAAGCACCTGATAACGATCGTTACTCATAGTAGGTAAAATATTCTAGTCAAATTGGTTACTGTCTTGCCCTCTGGGTTGCGGAGGTCAGACGGCAATCGTTCTGCGTAAAAATCAGTAACCTGTCAATACCTAGGCTAGAATAAAGCAGACCCTGGTTAAGTCCGGGAAAAATGCTAGGAAGAAGAAATATGATGAGCAGTGATAAGTTGAATTAAATCATTGTGTTAGAAGTAAGAGTATTCTCAAAGTGAGTGCTGTCGCCCCTTGTAGGTATAGGCGATTCTTTCAGCTTCCATGGAAGTACAAGCGATAGCATGTGGCATGTGGCTACCACTTGGTTTTAATGGGTAGTCTGGTACCATTGACCTAATGTTATTTATTTATTTATATATTTACATTTACATTTACATATGTACTGGTATATCACGTATATTTAATTAATTTCCATTTTATCGTAAAATAAATATGTAATCTATGTACAAATTACAGTCGTCTCTTCACGAAGAATTAAATTAGAAATTATTTGAGTCTGATTCACTTAATTCTAAAGAACACAATTAACCTTTGTATGAACTTATTATAGTTTTCATAGAAACAGAAAATTTCAATAATGAATCATAGGATTCTTTACAAAGAGTTTGTATTCATTACGAGTCACGTACCTACACATGTATCTCTATTGTTATACTATATAGCATTTCATTATGATTCTTTATAATGAGGTGTTATTTGTTTGTAAGGGAATTTCTATTACAGCTTAAACGGTTAAAAACAAGTAATTACTATGAAAATTGTTTATAATGAAGTTTTTTAAACACTATTTTAGATGGGACAAAAGCAAAAGTAATTGAGTTTGTTCATATTTTATGTTATTTGCAAATTTTGAGAGATATTTTCGTAGAAAAATAGAATCTAACTATTGTATTCTCTTAATCTACAAGAAAAAGACAAAATACTTTTTCTTATACTAAATCGTTGGTCAGAGTTTTATGCACAACTCCTATACTTCGAACGGACTATAATTTGGAACTAAACTTTAACTTGGGAAGTTAACGGGACACACCGTAAACTAATATAAATTCCGCACTAATGATAACAATCATTATGCGGTGTTTGTCGGGACCGACAACTATCTACAAATTCTCCGAGTCACTATTGAGTCCAAAAGGTTAGGTACGAAGGGACGGCACGGGTAATCCAGTGTAATTATAGTCACAAGAGATACCATAAGCCCCATAGTTCGCGCAAGGTAAAATATGTAATATATGGAGCAGCTTGTAATAGTTTAATAGAAGAGGTGACTACTATCAAGTGACCTATTTACATAATAATAATCGTCTCAGCACTAGCGTGTAATAGTTTTATCATACTGAAATATTATAATGACCATCAAATGAATATAATATTTTTCCGTAATTTTTTTCCTGGTTAGATTAACGTAATGTCTTATTCCGATCACGAGATGGATTATAGATAGAAAGATTATAGATAGAGATATTATTTGTAGTAATCGAATTTTTCTCCAAATCGGCAAATGGAATATTAATTACGAAGACAGCGGGAATGAAGAAATTCAACGATCGGCAATTAGAAGGCGCTAATGACTAGTCATAAATTATAAAAGGAATGGCCGAAATTTTGATTTATTGAGACGTTAATAATTTTAGCCACGGTTTCCGTTTTCTTTAATATATTTTATTAGTCATTTCCCGCAGCTTCGCTTGTCTTTATTTTTTATACAAAATTACCTTTTATACTCCTTTAAGAGTAGACTTTTCTTGCGTCTCTAAACAACAGAATATATAGGAAAGTGATCGTCTGTATATTTACTAAGTATCTGTTCACTGTTGGGCTCACTGCTGAGCAAAGGCCTCTTCCACTATTAAGGTTAAGGAGCTTATTCCAACACGCTGCTCCACTGTACCTACATAGTACATATACCTACAATATATTAACCAACATGTATGTGTCAGAATTTCTTCTAGCATATGCAGATTTCCTCATGATGTTTTCCTATTCTAGATATAGAATATTACATATTATTATTGATCAGAAGTGAAATTAATTAAAAAAAATACAAAACGCACACAAAATTTATATTCTCAGATATTACAAAAATTATTAATTTAATTATATTTAACTATTACAAAATTAAATGAATTTAGCAAGTAAACTACGTCCACACGCTCCGACCGTCCGAGCAAAAATGTGTCCACGACACCGCGAATGTCCCCCGTCTTGACACCTGGCATGACTTGATGGCGTGATCGCTAGCCACGCCCCTTTCCTATGGGTTATCTTCTAACACTATTATCAAAATCAAATCCTAATGAATAGATTTTGTTAAAACTTTATTATGATTTAGATTACATCAGAATCAAGCAAGCTACAATTAAAAAAGGTAGGTAAATAGATGAAATTGTAAAGGGACAAGAAAGGAAAAAGTTTAATCCACCGCAAATGCAGGTGAGTGTCACAGGTCTAAGCCTTACTTCCCAATATTTCCTTACTTCCTTGCATTATTCCCTTTTCTTATGTTTTCATCTTATAACCCTTCCGGTGCTGCAAGCGTCCATGAACGGTGGTGTTCATTTAACATATGATGAGAAACCCACTTACTTCTTTTATAGACAAGAAAAGAAAAATAAATAGATCATTGAATTCAAATTTCTTAAGTGAAAATAAAGCGCTACTTGAAAGACGATATTTACCTGTGTATATTTTTAATTAAATAATTTTAGCTTCATAAGGAAATCTTTTTTTTACAAAAATGCTTTATCTATAAACGACTCTATAAATTACTTTTTAAGGGTTAATTTATTAGAAATATTTTATCTATCAGGACATTAATACTCGTATGTGTGAATGGCAAACTCGCTCGTTAACCGTTATAAGGTAACATTTAACGTACTACATGCTCGTTTGCGTTTTAATTTACACAGAATCAGGACCTACATTGTTTGACTATATACCTACTTATTATAGTAATAAATTTATCGATTTGATAACATACCCGGGTACAATAATAGCGAGTATACAATAAATGCCCGGGTACAAAGATAATCCGGGTCAACTACTAGGATACTGCTGTGAGTATTTTTTTTTATAATTTATTAAAGAGAGAGAAGCAGCTAAGTTAGAATATAAAAATTGTCCACAAAATCTAGATTAAAATGCTGCCAAAAAGGGAATGAAAAATTTCTATGGCTTTTTAGAACGTAAACACAATTACACCTACATGATTATGTTAAGATCATAATGTGTGTTTTAAATTACTAGATATAAAACGAAATGATGTAAAAAATAACTATAAAAGTTATTTAACAACTACCTTACTACCTTAAATTTAAGCTTTCAAGAAAACAATAAAAAATAATGCTCTAATGAAAAGTATAGACAGGACGATAGTTATATTCAAAGTCCAATAATCGAGAACATCTAGCAATATTAATGAGAGTGAACGTTACAGTTATAATGACGGCAGTTTTGAATATTTTGATGTCTATAATCAATAAGGCTTGTTAATTTGAGACCTACCCGAGTCTGAGCGTCACTATGGCAACGATCCCTTTTGCTGGAGTTTCTCAGGGCCATATTCAGCTGATGAATTTAGAAACCGCTGCAGACTTCAGATAAGACTGTCTTGAAATGTAAAAATAATATAGGTAGCTATGTAGGTATAGGTAAATTCCACTAACTTGAAATGACACGAGTCAAATATTTTTATTTACTTATATTTACTTATATTTATGACTTTTTAGTCATAAATATAAGTAATTTTTTGTCCTGTTTTGTAGTTTTGTAATACGATATGTTTCGTGTAGTGATATGTATATCGATCTTCACGGATGTTATTTACACGAGTAATTCATAAAATACAATATCAAGGTACATAAACTAGTATAAGGTTAAAGGAACAGTTCTACGGATGCACAAAATTTGATGCCTAATTTTGGAATACCGTCGTTTTCAAAATATGAAATAGCGTTACAGTTGACGGCGTAATTCAATGTAAAAAATATAAAATATAATATCACTCATTACATCAAATCTTAATTTATTTCACTTGTATGTATGTAAATCGTATTTCTACAAGTACACCAGGAATGACTTAGTTTCAATTGATAGGCAATAATTTTCTTTTTTTTTCTTTATATGATTGTTGTGTACATCTATGTTAATATAATTGTCCCTCATATCATACTCATATCATGTCCTAGATTTTTAATTTTATCTGTTATTAATAATTGCTGAATACATGTGATGTGGATTTTTACATCATTTATTATTAATAAATCAAGTAAGTATCACTACTATGCCGAGGCTCGTGCGACGCAGATACCATAATTATGCACAGCGGCCATACACCAGCGGCCATGCTCTGTCAGTCTCTACTTTTCTATGCTATATCTCAACATGTGTTACTTACTCGTACTGTTTATTTGATTAAAGTATGAAAAAATATTCGACATACATCAGTACTGAAAATTATTTATTACAACCAAACATATGTATTTAATCACTACCCTGACAACAATATATCTTTTGTGTCTAGTGTCTGCGAAAGCCTTCAAGAAGACGTGAGTCTAGTGATTTCACGTAGGCTTCCATTCTCTTTGCTGTGGCAAACAGTCTAGCTTTGTAATCGACTCCGCACTTTGAATTTTGAACAAATTCAACTTCATCGTGAGTACGTGCTGTTTTATTAACGTGTTTGTACTTGGGTAACGACATTTTGTCAAAAAATGTATACTTTTTTTTTAGTAGTTGGATAGCAATAAAATATGTCACTTGTTGGTGAGTAGCATTTTTTGCGCATTGCGAAGTATTTTTAAAGACTTTAAAAACACATTTTTTACATGGATTTTTTATGTTTCCAGAATATCGTCATTAATTAAAATATTTTGTAAATTCTTTTAGACTGCAACCACGTTGTTAATTTGTTATCAACAGAATCAGTTCAGTAGTTTACAAAAAGGGTGTCAAAAGAAAATTTCTGAATGTCTGAAGTCATTTCTGTCTTTAAGTTTTTTATTTAAATAATCAATAGGTTATCAAGCATCTGACATCACGGAGAATCAAGATCTAAGAAGTATCTATTGGCGGTAAAATGTAAATCTTACTTATACATTATTTCATTCAAATTATGGCGTCATTTAAATAATTATATCACCAAAACCAAGAAAGCAGTAATGAGCTGAATTTTTTTTGCATACATCACATTTTTTTTGCATTTACGGAATGCTGTCTTTTTACTTGTTATAACTTGTTACTTCTAAATAACTGGTTTATCATGAATCTATTTCCTGCAATAACAGTAAAAGTATACCTACAAAATTTATATTAATGTGCACACAAAAAATATAATGCGTTCTTAATAAACCAGTATTTTATCTAATAGCTAAATAGTGGATATCCTGTGTGTAAGGCTTCTTTCGGCCAAAAGAGAAACACGATCGCCTAGCATAGTCAATTTGATATCCATTGTGATAAAAAATTGTAAGTAAAAAATTACCTCCTTTTAAAATTTCAAAATCAACATATTTCCTTAAAAAATAAGGTATATACCTACTTATAATTTTTCACATAATTATTGTTAACCTGTTTAGAATAAAAACACATATGATTTTTTTTATTAAGCTGTTACTTCGAATACCTCAGAATAAGGTGCCAATTTTCGAAATATCGCGGATTTTGGTGATTTTGATATCGGCTTTACCTTAGTTGTCCGTTTGCGATTTTATGCGCGGCTGTAGGTATTATGCTTTTTGCGTAATAAAATAATTTACAAACATATTTACTCCTGAACATCCAAGAAGATTTTACCAAAGTTTCGTCACAACTTGATCGTAGGTCTAGCAATGTATGTAAAACAAAAATGCAAACATTCATTTATAAGGAAAAATGAAGATTACGAATAATAATGTATTTAATAAATTAAAAAAATACGTACACAAATGAAAATTATGTTTTAAAAAATACTTATAACAGTGAATTGTAATTTTTATTTCAATATACATATTTACATATTCGCAATCGTATAGCTACCTACCTATTACATTTTAATCATTCACCAAAACAGGTGTCTTAGAAACGCTTTGTAGACGAATCGACGCTAATTGTAATCTATTGATTTTTTGTATCATAAATATTTATGTACAGTAAAAAAATCGTTGATCAATTTCTTATTCAAAGCAGTATTACATAGAAACAAAAAAACGCTACATGACTCCACACAAGCGGCTTGAATAAAAAGTTATTGTATGGTAATAATTATCACGTCATTTTAGTTTATTTTAGTTGTATATAGTTTCTTTGTACTGAAAATTGATTATTTACTATCTGACTAACAACTGAAATGTTAAGATGCAACAGCAACTAACCTACATATGTAGGTACGTATAAACTGTAATTGTATGTGTTATAGGTACTTTAATTATATGAATATATGTATCATAAGTACGTACACGTTTTGAATATATTGGGAAGTCTTTTTAATTAATGTACTTAAATGTATGAAACAATTAACCAAGAATGCGCTAAGAATGCCTAGAAACACAAAATTTTCTTAAATTTTTCTTATAATCGTAACGCAGTATATGGATTAAGGTAATTTTAGAAAGATCGTCCCTCTAAAAAGGTCACATAAAAATATTAAGTTAATTAAAACTCAAAATAAAGTACAAAACTTTACACACAATTTTATACAGGAAACCCCATCAAACACTAGTAACTCACACATCCTCAGTACCTACATTGTACACCTAAGGTTAACGCACTGCACTATTTGCATAACACTATCTGCACTGATATCGAATCATATCATCTTAAGGCGAAAATGATTGTCGAATATATGAATTATCGGAGCGGATTGAGTGGTGGGAGGGGAGGAGGCCCGTAAATAGCGAACTGCGACTTGGCTTTGCTGTACTTCCCAGCCAGGGTCGGACTCGCTTGTCTAGGCATTATTTGGGTTAGATCGATAATTTAAGGGAGATGTAGGGTGTAACCTTGGACCGGATAATTGTTTTGACGTCGATTATTAATATCGTTGTCGAAATTATTGAATGTTAAACGTGTATCGCTTGATTTGTTTTGAGTATAACAGTTATAAAGGATTATTTTTTAATTAATATCCAACTGACTTGAACGACACGCACACAATATAAACGTGTAATCCCTCTGTTGGCTTAGTGTAAAATTACATTGATTAACTTAACATTGTTGCTATATTGGATTAGCCATTAATAAATTGTAACATGTTTTGTAAAGCCAATATTATTATATCATTATTTTATAGATTGCTCGGACATACAGCCCAGCATATTTACCAGAAATCTAAACAATTGAAATGGAATTTAACTAACTAACGTTAAATCAATTAATGTAATTGTGTGCATGCCTTTAATAAAGGTTAGCGCCAACCGGATAATTGCTATAACGAAATAAAATCAAAGTGAAGGAATGATCACCCGCTGTGGTTTTATTATGTTGTACTAATAACATTTCTATGAAGAAGCATTTAGGGCTGAAATAGATTGTAATAATTTAAAATATTGTAAGATTTTTTTAAATATAAAAGTAACTTAACCACAACTTAGTAGCTTGACCTTAATACTTGATCATCATGCTAAATTCTATTTCGGACAATACCCTTAAACTATTGCCCAAAACCACACATCAACAACTGGTCCAGGCCATCTAAAAAACTGATTCATACGGAAATAAAGAATCGAAATTCTGAGAAACCCCGCAAGGTTCCCGAGATTGTTCCCCGAACGGGCCAAGGTTATCCTGCAGCTAGTTGATGTTTTTATTTCTTAAACGGGAAACAATGTAAATATTGTCGGGCCTAAGGCTCGCAGGTAAAACATAATATAATATCGAATACGAATATTTTTTTATTATAATATATAAAATTTTCTTATGTACCCACCTATGTTTAAGTTACGAACATATTTTAAAATTAGTTACCTATTTATTAATATTTAACAAAAATCATAATCCAACCCAATTTCTATTACCTTTGACCTTTAAACTGTTTACTTAACATCCCACACAAAAGGAAAAAGGAAAACAAGAACGCCACGTGTATCATCGAACGCAAAAAAAAAACATTATCAAAGCTTAATCACAAACACTAATCCAAACTAACAAAACCGGCAATCTATATCGCATCTAAAATTGATACCTGTCCTTAGGTAAAGATTTAGGCGCCATTGAGGGATTGAAAAGAGCTTGAAAAGGCGCGGGGGGACGAGAGGGGGAGGGGGGACGTCTCATCGCAACGCGCCCACACGATCGTCATGGCTACGCCGAGTGCGGCCCTGTTTGGCCTTGCAATGGAATGGGGAGGGCATTAAACCCATCTACTTGCACGCTATCTATTCGCGCTTGCCAACATTTTTGGCGACGCGCTTTCCGCATTAATGTTCGCTCTAACCCACTTCAGCGTTTTCGAATTGTTATTATACAGCGTCCGTAACTAGGGGTCCTGAAATATAACATTCAGAATTCTGTAATCGTTGTAGTAACTACAAAAACCATTACCGCATACTTTTTTATGAAATAATAACGAAATGCAAATAAAAAACCATTTCGAGCGCTGTAAATTACGTCGCTACAATTACCCTAATCACGTATTCCGCTGAAGCGATCTAGCCTTAACAAACAGCGCTTTATTCGCTGAATAAACAGAAGCATCTAAAAACAATCGTCGTGTCAGTGAATTTCAAGGCTGCCAGTGCATTCGCGCTCAGCGTGACTTAACTGACTCAGTTGAATTGATATTTTTTGTACACCCATGACGCTACGTCTATTACTGAGCTCCGGCATCGTTATGCTCGCCTGGTAATCTCTATAATGAATTCCTGAATTGTTTGCAGTTTCTACGTACTGTTTGTATTGATTTTATTCAAATCTGCGCAGGTACTTACAATATTTACAAGGCTTAATGAATTACTAATTACATTTTTCCAAATCAATTGTTGATGATAAATAATATGCAATTAACAAAAGGTGTAAAGACCATTTAAGAAGTTATTTATAAGTAATAAATAATGGAAAGATAAAACACGAAAATATTACTTTTCAAGATATATAATATTAATCTTTTATGTTAAAAACAACAATAAGGTCTGAAAAGGGCGCTTGTGCGCCCTTCATCGCGTGCAGACAAAACCTATATCTAGGCGACAATGAAGCCTACACAATAGCAAGGAAGCCTTACAATAACCGTGCTAGATATTTTCACATGAATACCCTCTTTATCACGTCTTCGTAAAGACTATAATCGCCTGTAAATAACGTATTACACTCGTGCAATGAAACGAAGTTCATGGCTCAAGGTTTTTGCGAGATATCCATTGACGGTTTTGTATGAAATCTCTGCAATTTCCGCGATAGAGAGGGGATAATAGGTGAGGTTATTATATATGACGTCATTGCTTTCTATAATGTTCCGATGGAATATGAAAACTGGACTTGCGTGCGGTTCCGTGCGTGCCTCGGGTCAGTTTCCTTTGCAGACTATAGGCGGCCTCGTTTTTTCAGTATAACTTATTCCGCCCCGCATTCGAGGCGTTTCAGTAAATTCTTTTGGACTCGTAAACTTATACATACGAAATGTATTTCATGAATTTGAATATGCTTTAATGATACGTAAAATTGTTTTATGCTTTAAGTAACTTTGTAATAAATCTTTTACGGAAATTAAAATTTTAATTTATTTTTGTTTATTTCAAAATTTAAATTTTAATAATGAAATCTTTGTCTTTTATTAACAATAAAAGCTAAAGTTGTTTTTGTACTACATTCGTCGCAAAAACTTGTGTAGGATTAAGTCGTCCACGGAAAATGTCTCACTTGACATCAAGGACAAATTGATACGTCATTATTACAGTAATTCAGAAAGAAATGTTTTATTGGTCTCAATAAAAACAAAAACAAAAATTAAAAATTCTCAATAAAGTATATTTAAATTTTGTTTTTCCTACGTGTGTACGTATCAATGATAAATAACAACATTTTAATATAACGTTTCAACGTCCAGATAATTTTTATCGCCATAAATCATAAATAAACCAAAAGTCAAAGCAAAGCCTTATTCTAGGCATTTTTTCAGTACGATCTTTGTGTCCTAAATTGAAATATCTAAAAGATACCCCCCTGATAGGACATCCACATTTATTTCTTTCTAGGGACACGTCCTTGGAAATAATGAAAAAAAAACATTGCAAATTCTTTTTATCACATGTTTAAAATAAAAATAACTAAATAAATGTTTTTTAGTAGGTACCTACTATAGATGTTAACTGTATAATAGTAAAATATATGCAACATAATTAAAGAAAAAGAATTCACTATCACTATATTCCTCACATATATCGACCTTTTTTCTCTACACCCGAAATATTTATCCAAATAATCCCAATAAGTACAACAAAAGTTTACACATAATAATGTTCATCAAACAACTGAAAATTTCGGGACTTTCCCTGAAAGTGGGGTTCCTTCTCGTCTGCTACCCAGGGTGGCGCCGGGAGCCGTCCATTCAGGAGCACGTGTAGGCTTGATAGGTTGAAGGTCGTGCGAATTTAAACGAACTACTTTAATATTGAAAATTACGAACGTCATATAAATGACTGAAAATTATATGATGTGAAATAGCTTGCCAAATGCGTTAATGGCTTCGTAGAAATTTAAAATGTGACTGTGAAGAATGTGTTGCCAGATGGTAAAAAAATTGGTGTTTCATAAAAAAAAACTTTAAAAAAATTGTTAAAAGTATCAGATTGTTCTCATATGCATTTAGAAATTACGTAGTTCAAGTTTATACAAAATTATAATATGATATCGATTATTTTTTATTCAAAATGTTATTGGCATATGTAAAAATAAAATCTGTAATTTTTACTACTGAAGTTATTGACAGCAAAATAATTCATATTTCAAAACAATGTGACAATAGGTATTATTAATTATTACATTTATTTATTTCAATTTTATCTAAAAAACAAAATAAATGAATTAGATCTAATATTACTGTCTCAATTAATTATAAAAAAAGTAAAATACTCATGCTTTATGACGTCATCAGAAATCGAACATGGCAACCGGCAGGTGCATGATTATTATTTAAAAAAATTAGTAAAATTTTTAATATAACGTTTCATGATAAAATGTTCTCCATTCATTATGCCATGTAATTTAATGTTTTATGTGGATAATATTTTTTTCCTTTCAGTAATATGAAACATATTTTACACGAAACGAAAATAAGTAGGCATCGTTGGGTTTAGGGTGCCTAAACGTTTGTTCAGGGCTGATATGCGCTCGTGTTACGTTGAACAGATGAAGTAACGATTTGAATAACAAATGACTGTGTATTTATTATAATACTCGTGATTTTTTTTTGTAAGATAAAGTAACTAGAAAAACTTTAACTCTATGAATATAAAAATACAGATTCTTCTAACTTCTGTTAGGGGTTTGTGAAAAAGACTAAGTCGAAACTAACGGCTAGGTTACAGAAACTGAAAGAACCCATAGCTGTCACAAAAAAATGACGAAAGAGAATTTCGAACCTGCTATAGCCATCTGTTTTATTAATCTCCAATCTCCAGGCTACGTCTATTCTAAATCTATTGTAAAAAAATCTTAAGGCTCAAAAAACTCTAAATTTCATAATTTTAAACAGTGTACTTTTAACTTTTATCAACTTACAGGGTTAGATGGTGGATTGCTACCAATATGCATTGAAAAATAAATTAATATTGATTAAAAAAATTATGATTTCATATTAATTAAGTTTTAAGTATTGACTAAGCACTTTAGAACTTTCTAGTTAGTACGTGAATTGGCAAGCAATTTCACTTACGTGCAAACACGAAGTTTTAGACTTGACTTAAATCTACGACGTCGAAAGTTTTAACCTTAGATTTGCAAAAAAAAATAATTTTTAAAGTTATATAAAAGCAAATTTCGCGGAAGATAGCAGTTTTCATAAAATTAATAATAACCATAATCATTTACTTTATGATTTTAGAAGGGCGTTAACCCAATTAATCTTTATTACATGAACAAGCTTTTTCTTCCAATTTTTAACAAGTCAATAAAGACATAATATGTTTTAAAAAATCCTCCTAAAATATGTTATTTTTACCGTTTAATTTCCATTGACATAAGCGTAGGCAAGTGCAATACGAAAGTTTTATGCTTGCTTTAACGACTCTATCGAGATACTAACGACTGTATCATCGTATTCTCTGCGTGAAATACTGTACTTGAAATTATATTTAGACTCTTTAAACTGTTCAAAATAATAATAGCGATTATCTTTTTATATATATTTTTGTTTTACAATGTAAATTTTTAGTAAAATTTAAAATTTAATAATGTAATCAACACACAATGAATGGTACCTATGGGCTATGCCTGAAATAAATTATTTGACTTGATTTTGTTAAACTAAAATCACATTTAAGATATGTTTTAAAATAACATACTGGTCACTCTTAATCACACATTGAATTGTATTACTTGACTTTTAATAGAAATCAGTTTGAGTGACTCGACAATCCTGGCTTTTATTTCGGAAAACAGCTTTTGTTAGAAGCAGATACAAATAATGCAATTCTCTCTCAAAATTGCATAATCTCCGGCCTTTATACTGGTAACGTAAATTTTAAAATATAAATCCACGTTTCAATGAAACAAAAATACGTGAAACGAATTATGAAATAGTACCTGCTTTATTTTAAAGCAAATTAACAAAATGCTCGTTACAAAACTCGGTAGAAAATATAATTTATAACCTTCCTATGAAGCCTAAGGACGGCTGAACTTGAATCGATTTCAAAACCTGATTACGTATAATAATTATTTCATTCTTAAAAACAACAAAACTTCATGTCAAGGCTGGCGAAGCTCATAAAATGTAAGGGAAAATAAAAGTGCAATTGTTTTTCATTACAATGGCGTTAACGTAACTTTTTCCGCAATTAAAGAAAGTAAACCGAATTATTGGAGACAGATCTTTTCCTTATCCTTGAAAATCCTCGATTTTGGTATTTGAAATTGACAGCTGTTAAAAGCTGTCATTTCCAATCTGATAACATTCAAATATTTGAAATCCCAATTTTTAGATAACTTAATTTTATAGATTGATTTGGGCAGATAGCCAAAAAGAACATCTCGCGATTCAAAGAAAAAATATTGTTCATTTAATTTTCAAAACTTATAATTCCGATGGACCCTTAAATGGATGGAGGTGTGAAACTGTCTAGACGGCCCTATAGGCAGGGTTCTGGTGAGGGACCGCGGCCTTGAACTTTGAGATGACTCAAACAAATGAGGCAACCTTCATCACTTTTTATCCCCCAAATCCATTAAAGTAGGTCACATTTATAAAGCATCTCCCCTTATCAAAAGGTTGATTAACGATATGTTGTGACGAGGAACAAGTTTACACCGACCGATATGTATGACATTTAACGAGACATCTCTAAACTTGTAAAGATTCAATAGACTCTTAACGCCACATAATAAAAAGTACACGAGCGATCGCCCACAAACTTCGTCTAGTTACGACAACAAGCTAGACCTGGTATAGTACGAAAATAAGTTCAGCCAGTTCCTAAACAAAAAGAAACTGAAATAAACAAGGTCGGGGAATCAACGCCGTCGTCGCCGCCGCCATAAAGACCGACGGCCGTCCTTGAAAAAGGGGGGTTCTTACAAATTGGGTTATTACAGTGCGTGGGGGCGTGGGTGGTCGAGACGGGACGGGGGAAAGAGAGGCCGAAATACTGTGTAGGCCTCCGTTCGAAGTGCGTGAGGGAGAGGCGTCGGGTGGGCGTACCTCCGCTGCGCCACCCCGGCACGCCTCTCCAGGAAGGACTCCCGTTCCAGACTGGGGTTCCGGCGCCGATCATTATAATTACTCTCCAAGGTGAGCCGGGAGCTGCCAGCAGCCTAATCCAGGGAAAGCAACTCTATCGGGAATTCAGGACCTCACCCACAGCCCACACTCATAATACGGTCACCGAACATTAAAGCACTCGTTTGCCATTGCTGTCACTAATTATAAAACTAATTAAATGCTTTTATGATTTTCCTTTCTAACTAAGAACTTTGATGTCCTTATATTATATAGTACTGTCTGATGAAGTGTTTTAACTGTCAGTTAATAGCGAAATTAAAATATTGGAAACTGAAAGATACCAGTATTATTTTTAAGTTTGAACTGAATTAATGTTCAAAGGGCTTTTAAGTTTTTCTGTAGTCTTTTATCGGGAAACTTTACAGCAATTTTTCTGGCGGAGCATAAAAGTTAATATATTTAAAAAAATAATAAAAAAATGTACATCTTCCGTTCCAAAATTCTACATTTACAGGAGTAAGATTTTCGTCATATTCATCGATTCTAAATGAAAGTCGACTCAATCTAACATTTTGCAGAAATTACTGGAGCTTGTTAAATGTCAAAGCGGCAGCTGCAAACGAAGGAGTCTATATACCTTGCTATATGTATATGTGTTTGAGACGCTTTTCTCTGATATTGAGCACCGAATGAATGGAATCGACCCCTGTAAACGGCAATGGGATGACACTATAGAAATATTTGGGTCACCAGGCTTCCAACTTCGATTTAATATTGGAATTAGCTATTAAGGTATACGTATAGTCAGATATGTAATCTAAAATGACAATTCCCATTTATGTGAATATATCGAAAATTAACAAAGTTTTGGCGAAACTTAGATATTGTTCGGTTTTATGTGAAATTTAGTGTAGTATCTCCTAATATTAGGGCACGTAATAATAATGCTTAAAACTAATAAAAGTCTATTTGTATAGACAGAATATATAGCAAGGATAATTAATCTATACTACTCGGATTTCAAAAATAATAAAGGTTCCTTGAAAATAAACTCATTTTGAAATTCAATCAAGTTAAGTCACAGATATCGGTCAACAATCCTGGTCTATTCATTTATTTTAACAATATAGAAATCTCGATATCTTATGTATACGGAATCGTTTTATTTCGTCGGTTTTAATTAGATTAGATTATTTGGTAGGTACCAAAATATATTGGAATGTTCTTTGCCGAAATAAAAAGTTTGATTTCATGAACTTTATATCAGCGGCCTAAGTCTGAATATTTTTTAGTTATTTTCTTAACTTATTGTTATAGGAAACAATATACGACCAGAGTCGAAATTTACAATAATCTAATAATCAATATAATAATCTGCTAACTTATTTCAATATTACTACAGTTAAATTAACCCATATATTAAATATCTGCGAACTGGTTCTATTTGACTTACTTTTTAAATGTTACGTATTTCATTTTAATTAATTATTATCTAAACCAAAATCCTCCGTTAGCTTATTATCGTTTAGAATAGAACCAAGTGGCCAAAAATCAAAGCACCATTGTTTATTTCCGAGCAAACATAATACATTTACATAAAAATTACAACACTGGGTATGTACTATGTACATAACACAAATAATATATTTAAAAGTGACAAGTTCTTTAGGTGCGTTGAGAGATTTTTGGCAGAGAATCTTATGGGTTCACGTCATCTTCACGACAATGTTAAGAAAATTTTTCCATATTACGTAAATTGCTGTTATTTCATAGTTTTCATAACGAGAGTCTCCAAAATTCCCTATTTTCTTATAAAATTAATAATGTGAGCAATTACCTTGTTAATATAAATGTTAGTTAATTACACACTATAGGGACAGAAGCCTTAAGCTCTGCGTAAAAACATGTAACCTGTCAAAACTTAGGCTAGAATAAAGCAGACCCTGGTTAAGTCCGGGAAAAATGCTAGGAAGAAGAGGGACAGAAGTCTTGAATAAATAAAATATAAACCATTGGGCTTCTTTGGAGGAGGCCTTCACCTGCAGAGGGGTTCTTGCAAAGTAACGCAACATGTAAATTTTTTCAAATATGTTGAAATGTAAACATAATAGATTTAAATTTCTACTAAGTAAGTATTGTGTCAAACCATTTTTTTTTCAATGTATAAAATAGTAGATTTAATTTTTTCTCTATTTGTTATAATTTGTTTTGCAAGAAATAAAAGGCTTTGTTATTATTATTACTATAATGTGAGCAAGTTTTTCCTTGCTAATTTAAATGTTAGTTAATTACACTATTTTGACAGACGCCTTGAATAATAATTAAAAAGAATTCAGGATCATCAATTTTATTTAGTGTCCAATACGCATTTATATTTTTAAGGCAAGAAAATATAATTTTTTTCAGCCTATGTTTGCGTCCTCATATCGTCATTGTTTGTGAACGTTAATTATACATTCCCAGAATTTTATCAAAAGTAAAATACTTTTTAAATCGAAATTACTAGAAATTTCAGTATCCTAGTAAACAAAATTTTATATTTTACGTTTTGAAGTCCAATCTTCTTCTTGTTTTTTCCTTATAATTGTTTCCTTATACTAAACCACAGTTTAAAAAAAATGACTACGTTTAAAATGTCAATGCACCGTATATCAACGTTAAACAGGAAAGCAAATAAAATTGCGTTGAAACCGAACTGAACATAATACTAGTATGCAGATTATGTCAGTTACCTCTTACGAAAATATCTTCAGCAGAGTTCATCGCCCTCCGTGACAATAGATTAGCACTAAAACACGCAAATATCAAAATAGCGTCGTCGAAGTATAATTAACAGTTCATGATAGCATTGGAGGTATGAATAATTTAATTTAATTCATTAATTCAATTGCAACTACTACGTCATACTTTCGCCTTTAAAGTAACATAAATGTTGTGATTTTACTAAAACTAATTTAAGAGTAATAAAAATGTAATCGCATTATATTTTGTTTTATTATGATTTTTGTATCTTTACAAATGAAAGTACACATAGTATGTCCCTTTTCCAGAATACAGAGTAGAGCGAAGGACACCTCGAATTGACGTTTTTCTACGCCTAACAAGACGTCTGCTTTTGCATATACCTAAAAATAACGTGAAACTAATTATGCAGGCCACCATCATAACAAATGATCATTACCACATACGAATATTGTAATAAATCCTACGTACATACTCTAGGAGGCCTCCCGGCCTGCTGGACTGACGACACACGCATGGTTTCCGGAGCGGGCTGAATGAAGCTTGTAGAGGACGCTTATGTCCAGTGGAGTGCATAAGACGAAGACCGTACATGAACAACTGCAGCACCGAGGTACAGTCGCAGCCTGATGTTGGCGGGGAGGGGGGGGGGGGGGTCACTAATAATAAATAATTGTTGTCGTAGTACTTACTACTCATTTAATCCTATTTCTTATATGGAATATCACCAGGTATGTTTTTCTATAGTCCCCATTACGTATCAGTATCTACTAACACAAACAGTCCTTGGATTACGTTTCTTTTAGAAATTTTTAGATTTTTTTACTGTATACGATTATGGGAGGCAGTCATGTCTCCTGTGAACCTTCGTGCCGCGTCTGGCAGCACCAGAGGTGACACAAAAGAGAACCAGCTTCAAGAAGAAATAACCATGGAAAAAGAGTCTTTTAAGCATAGCCATAATATTTTGTTTCTTAGAAATTACAATTAAGAACTGCGGTAAAAACTTGTTGCCTAGACTAGTAGGTCCAGAAGATTAGGTACACTCTATTTAAAAAAAGTTCGAACTAGTTGTACTTCTGTTGTAAGTAAATATTTGGGAATAATTTTCACTTCCGATGACATAAATCGTTAAATATCGAGTTGAGACTTCTACGACTGTACGGCTTCCTCACTGAAATCGATTTAAAGTTTAAGATTTGGAATTACATTACATTATAAAATATATTAAATACACAGCATCATATTAAGTGGAAACTGGTAGAAAAACAGATTCTAGAATATCCAAAAAATATTCAACGTAATTTAATTTCTTAGTTTCTTACCAGTCTAGTGGCAAATTTGCAACAAACGGCAGGATATTTCGGTTGACATGATTGAGGCCCAAGATTTGAAATT
>DVXP01000636.1:0-18861 GCA_018235645.1 Junonia grisea | reverse complement strand
GGGTTTGGTTCTATTTCTTTAACATAGTCGCTAAGCAATTGATGTTAGTTAACATGCATATGATGAAGTCTAGCTGAAGATGGACTACCAGAACAACTCCTCAACGATTAACGGCTTTGCATCGAGAAAAACGATACTTTCTAATTGGTCATGAGTAGTTGACAATAGGCCATTGTAACTTAGGTAAAGCGTAATGTCCTAACATTATGCCCAACGAAGTGGGCACGGGTCAGCTAGTTATTTATAAAACGCTCGATATCTTTCCAGGTCAATATAAGGTCTTTCAATTTTCTACTTTCATATGTTCTTTTATTGTAAATATTTATAAATTTCTTTATGAACATGTTCATGATTATTTTTTTACTTAGGCCGGGCGACACGTTTGTTTTCTACTCAGGAATTAAGATTAGGAAATACAATACATACCTACAAAATGTTTAACAAAGCTCACGCCTTATCGGAACCCGACGTATAAGAAATCATTTCATGTGTTCGGGTAGTAAAAACGAGGAAAAACGTGATGACATCGCCGCACATGAACGGAAATTTCCGTTCGGAACCGCGCTAGCATTGTCTCAAATGGATGATGTAATTATGATGTATGAGGCCCTAAACGTCTGTGGAATAACATCCCCGTATATGGGATATTAACTTTTGAGATAGTATTGACACTCGACGGATGTACCCAATAACGAAGTTTACACTTCCTCTTTGCCAGTAAAAGTGCTATAGCAATGAATTCATCATCGTCGTATATTTATGCTTTCACAAATGCACCTCTTTTTGAGCTGACCTAATACGAAAAAACGAATGGTTTAGTCAAAGCACGCCTAATTCCAGATATAAATTCTTAATAAAAAAACAGGACTTGACAATTTCTTTTTGTACTTATGAACTTTTTATCTGAAGTTGAACTTGGTGCTATTATTAACATTTAGATTATTTTTCTCAATGTATGCATAGCAATTATCATCATAAGCTGAAGCTTATCAGGTCTACTATTTAAATACATATTAGAAATGGGACAGAGAAATAGTTTGAAAATTATTAATCATCGAACTAAAATTATATTAAAAATATCTTATTAATTATTTTCCAGATTATATCGAGCTGTCAACAACATGACAAGTAAATTGGATGCGGCTCTCAAAGAACTGGAGAGCAAGGAGAAGGCTTTGTTGAACACAATCGAACAAACGAAAACGGAACCTCAGAAGGCGAAGGAGCATTTGATCCAGATTGACGAACTGATGCATTCCATTAAGAGTCTACAGAAAGTGCCTGATGAAGCCAAGTTGAAACTTATACAGGATGTCCTGGGAAGGTTGGACGACGATTTTGATGGACAGTTGAAGATTGATGATGTCTTGAAGGTGAGCGTTCCTATTTTGCTGTAAAACTAGGTTTTATTCACGGTTTCGCTCACATTAATATTTTATAGATTTTAATACTGGATGATGGTCAGTAATTTATTATTATATGTCTCCGAAACAGTTTTTGTAAAAAATATAGAGTAATGCAAAACTAACTCAAAGCAAACGGTGATAGATTTTATTACTGGTCTTAATTAAAATTTACATGCAACAAAATTAAACATTTTAATTTACGAAGCTTAAGTTATAAATTACATCATATATAAAAGCTTTGCTTTGTTGCAGATGTTAGAAATAATAGGTAACGAAAATGTGAATCTGTCAGAGAAGCAAATGGCCGAGTTGATTGAGCTATTAGACAAGGAAGAGATACTCGAGGTTGAGAGTAAGATACAGAAGGCCTTGGAGAAAGCGGCCAAGGAACAGGATAAGACTAGCGAATCTGATGGAAAGGTAAAAATGACTCCACCTACCTAGTTCTAAATTATCTAAATACACCTTTCAGTTGACTTCATGCAAATATTTATTTAATTACTTTTGGATATGTTACAAAAGTTATGTCATAATTATGCACAGTTTATAATTTAGACAAGTATAAATTTTTACATATAGTTCAAAAAAATGATTTGAAAATACTATTATCTCACATAACATTAGTCACGTTTCCTTTTTTATTTTGCTGACACATAAATTACGTATATATTTTTATCACACATAGACCTATTAATGTGTTTTGTTGTTTTAATTAATACAACTATTATTACTCGAGTGATTAACATGTTTTATTCTTACGACTTGAATTCAAATAACACAGTCTTACAAAAATTTTCTTACTTTTAAAAATAATCTTTCCTCTTTTAAAAATCCCCAGTCACAGCACTAAGTCGTTTACTTTTGAAGCTGCACGTCTTTGGAATTCTTTGCCTTTATCTATTAGAGAAGAAAAGTCACTGAATATGTTTAAAAGGAGAATAAAAGACTATTATTTACATCAATAAATCAATTTCAATGCTGTCGTCATATGTAATCAATTGTACTTTTGTAGTATTTATTAGTATTTATTTGTATGTATGTTTGTATGTATGTATGTATTTATTTATGCATATATGTATATTTATATGTATATTATACATAATGTGTGTATTATTGTGCAATGCTTTGTTTATTTTACTTCATTTTATTGACGCTGTACACTCCATCCGCTTCCATTCCGTAAAATCCTATTAAATAAGGTTGTCTGGAAGAGATCGCTGCTTAGGGATAAGACCGCCTGTGTACATAATAATATTGTTGTATCCGAAATGTTTTAAATGTATTTTTTGTGTACATCAAAGAGTAAATAAATAAATAAAATAAATAAAATTTTTCTTACATTTTAGGGTCTATACGATCTGATCCGAGAAGCCCAGAAAAGGAGGGAAATGAAGAAAGCAGTAGAAAAGTTCGGCGAAGAACGTACCATGCCCAAGAGTGAAGATATCGTCACTAAGCAGGAGGACAGTAAACGACCGGAGAGCCACTAAACCTTGACTTAGTTTAACATTTTGGGTATTTCTATTCCGAAATACAATCTAACTTTGATGTTAACTGTCCGATGACAAAGGAAATGATGCCTTGAAGTGGAATTTTTGGAGTAAAGAAAAAAGGAATTCAATTGACTGATTTTTTTTGTCTCGAGTGGAGGTTTTTAAGAAAAAAAATAATTTTAATGACTTTGTTTTGTATATGTTGCACGATATCTTCAGCAATTGTGAATCGATTTTTCAAAGGTATATTATTAGGTTACATAAATATTATAAGAAAATGTTTTAAGAATGGAAAATTAAAGAAAACACATTATATTTCAATATCAATACAAATTTCTTTAAAGAATCAGCTAGTACAAATCGAAGGTTGAAAGTTGAAGGAAAACTGACATGTTGGACTGTATTTCGGAGTATTCCCTCTATTTCTAGTAATGTTGTAAATATGTTACGTCAATCGGTTTAGGGGTTCACGCTTTCCAGCCATTTTGCTCCGGCAAATTTGCATGGATGTCGTTCAAGTATTCGAATATGGTATTTGACTATTCCTTTCAAAGTTTACTGTGTTTTGATTTTTCTGTAAGATTATCAATTCTGTGTGTAAACTTAAGAGGTATGTTATATTTAAGTAATAATGGGTAATTAATTATGGGCTTAACATTTGAACAACATCAACTAAGGATGCAATTGGCTATGCAATTGTACTTAAAGGAGATAAAAGTAATTAATCTTTTAATAAGTAAAATAAAGTTATACTATACTTAAAAGGAAATATGCAAGAAATAGTCAAATGCCATATTCTTTCCCTTTATTTTGTTCTGGAGAAGACAAAAAATCGGTGCGAATGTCTTGCGACAAATATGTATGTAGGAAAATTTATTAATGTGTTACCTTAATGACAATAAGCATTTTTGTATTCTAAAACACATAATCACTTGAATGTGTACATATTATATGAAAAAAATTATGATTCCACACCGTACAAAGTTACTGTTCTCGTATATTTAGTATTTCGATATTTATGATTTCTGTTTATTTTCGTTTGTCAGAGATTTATTGTTATTATTTATGCATTTCTGTGATCGATGTTCAGTGAGTTTATTTTAATTCTATTTAGTTTAAAAAGTATTAGCACAAAATGTTTCTTCATGAATAAAACCATACATTAAAAGTATACTTTGTCTCTTAAAAAAACCCTTTCTCTAATTTTGGTCCGTTTCAATTTTATGGTTTTTAGTTATTGGAATCTTTAAACACATTTTAGTGAAAGTTAATCTTTCAAATAATATTATTTAAAAACAAATAAGTTAAATATAATGAATTAAATTATATAAATAAAACAGCCATGTTTTTCTTAAGCGCTTAATTATATTTATGCTGTTTTTATGGTGTAAACGCATGTAGGTGTAAAATTAATATTTGCAGAAAGTATCCTACCAATTCTTTTTATTTTAAAAAATTTAAAATACAAAGAAAATTAACGAATAATTTAAAAACCACCTTGATTTTATGTTAAACAAATTATAATTATTTATTAGTAATAGTACTGTTCTGTAATTAAATATAACTCAGATATATACAAAATTCAAATTTGTAAAGAAAAAAATTGGCTAATATTAAACATTTATTGAAAGGTTTAAATTATTCAGAAAGTGCATAATTATGCACAATTGTGTCATCCCCAAGTTGCATTAAAATAATGTTTGCATTAAATGCAAATAAAACTTGTATTTCCCGAAGAATATGTATTTATATCGGTTTATATTTATAAACGAGAAGTGTAAAATGTGAATATGAATTTCGTTCTGAATAGATGTGCTGACGAGCTGTAAGATGTTACGATAATACAGATGTCTTAAGATAACCTGTTATTGTGTTTCATTTTTATACTCTTTCGCCAATAAAACTGATAAATAGCAACTTTTTAGCTGGCATACAATCATGCCATCTCTTTGCCATGCCATCCTATTTATTATAAACACCATAGATTTATTTGATATGAAAGGATCAAGAAATTCTTAAATTACTGATCCGATATGATAAATTTCTTAATTTTATTTGTGTTAGCTCATTTATTGCAGAAAGTTACAGGTAGCCTATATTACAAAACTATGGTTGATAGGATCAAAGTAGTAGCTAAGAACAGTGAAAAACCGTCTAGCGCAACATACCTAAACGCGTAAAAACAAAAGCAATTTGAAAATAAGAAACACTGTAGATTGCACGAATCTAAATATATTGAAATCATTACATACGAAAATTAAAAAACCAAAGGAAAAAGTAATATGTAAGTTGTTCTTGGATGATCGAAGTATTAAAACGAATAAAATATTTCCGGATCAACCAAAAGTTCCGAACTTCTAAGAAATTGATCGGGACAAACGGGAATATACAAATAGTTTCTAAAGTGAATTTTTGTGTTCTCAATCTAAATCAAAACAAGATTAGATACATCAACTTAATTAAGTAAATCCAATTAATTAACATCGATTATTTGGAAAGATTGTTTCTTTCCAAAGCTTTACGCATATTTTTCAATTTTATTGAAAATTTGAATACAGGTATGGATTATTTCAATAAAAATCGGTACATACCATTATGTTTTAGAATTAAATTGCTTTATGTTGCAGACATGTATAGAAAAGAATACCTTTAAATATTTTTTATAATTCGAAATATGGCGGTATTAATATGGCGCGAAAGTCATGATGACGTCAGCAATCATTATCAGTATAATCATTGCTATTGGTTACCTTTCGAAATTGTTACCCAATAGTTCTCTAGACACACATTTCGACGAATCATGAGCGTCAATCAATGTAATCATGAAATCACGGGCTTTTGGTCGGCCATGTTTGATAAATTCAAAAATCGAAGCCTTGTCATTGGTCGATAAAGAGACGTCATTTCAATCTTTTGACGGCGTTGCGCAAATTATAATTTTTGACTCTCACTCATTGCGGCTGCCATGTTTTTTTTCATGTGGGGTGTGTGTGTATAGAAACTATCATGATAATTTCCCCGTATAAACTACTAAGGGTAAGTGTTTAAATCTTCGTAAACTTTTATCGGGCCCACGCGGAAGTGCATCGCGCAACCATAGTGAAAGTGTATCATGTAATACTGTCGTGTTCTTGTGAAATTGTATCGTCTCGTTTCTAACTCGCAAGTACCTAACGAGTGTGTCAACACAATTAAGGATTTAGATGTTGCGCGGTTATCTCTTTGTTGATGTCCGATAAATACATTAGACGTGAGCCCTTATTCAATCATGGCGTGTTTGAGAAATACACCCTTGTCCGAGTGACGTTTGTTTGGCGCCATCGACCCATTTAGCGCGGCGGGGCGGGTATGGGCTTCCATGAAATTCTTTGTGCCCTTGCAAGTCATAATGAACATTGCAACAAAACAACACGTGACATCATAGTAAATATAAACGTTTTCTTTTACAGAAGTAAGGGGTGCACTAAGTGCGTCATTCGTTGATAGCTAGTGACAATGAACAAAATTTACTAAACGCGGAGACCGAATCGAGAGCAAACTACGAACCACTAGCAAAGAATAGGCCAAAGAAATAAGGATGTTTTAGTACGCTCGCATCCAAAGGATCGATATTAGCACACGGCCCCTGGCAATTGAAAAATGGACATTCGATTTTTGAGCATTATGATTGTGTTTGATAGCAGCAAAGATTATATCGGGCAGGATGCGTAAGCATAAGAGAGGGAGCCAGGCCTACGCCTGCTGGCCTGCCACATCCAGAGAACTGCACCTGAATCCACACTCCATCTGATACTTGCACACATTACACAGGTGAGCTCAAATCAGAAATATTATACCATATAGTCAGTGTACCTATATTGTATATTCATCAATTCATATGTGTCTCCATGAGTAAAACAAAATTGCTCTTCTTAGGTCTTCTCATGTATTGCTAGGGTAAATATTAAAGTTTAATTATAATACAATTCCTGGGTGTTCCCATATATTTTATTACCATATAATTATATTACGGTAAATAAATTATTCTCAGAACAAAGGCAATTGTTATTTAAAATTATACAAGGTGTTTGTGAAAAAATATTTTGATAGTTAACAAAGAAATAATTAAATAAAGACTTGAACATTAGCACATTAAATATCAAAAATATAATGACATGGAAACAATAGCCGTTATCAGTAACAACATCGTTACAGACTTGTTAAGTAATTAAACTAAAGATAGCTAATTACCAGGCACTTCTGAATATTTGTCATGTTGAAATGAATTCACTATAATTAGGGAATATTAGTACCAATAATTGTAAAACTTATCAGTGAGCAGCTTAGACAACTAATTTATTATTTTCTCTGTCGTGAAGAGGATATGCAGTGCCCAATTGTACAGGAAAGGGACCGTAACCGGGGGAATGTAAAAATGAAGACTTTTAACGGTTTTAAGAATTCTTATAAAAAGGTCGGTCTAGTATTGCACTATAGATCTGCACTGAGAGTTTAATTCACAGGCAACATTCTAATTTCCATTAGTACCTCGTATTTTTATGTGAATCATGTTTATTAGCATGTGTTGCCTGTGAAGTGCACTTGAAGTATTTTTTGTGCCCCTTGGTTTGCATACATCCTCTTTTTGTTCCATTGTTCCACGCCTATGATTATTCTTTTGCATATCAGTTATTGTACCCATAATAGAATTTCATTAAATCATTGTATTTTCTAAAATATTTATATCTGTAGTTCCATTGATCATTTACATTTTTGTTTCATTATTATTGATATTTTGTTTTTTCAACTTGTTATTTTTTACCTTGTTTTAAGTATATTCTTGTATTTATGATTGCCAATGCAAATATGTTATTATTAATTTCAGGAGTCTAATCTGGACAACATTGTTGATCAGCTGTGCACGAGACTTCAAGACATTAAAGATCAAGAAAGCACGTCGCTAATAGGCATGCCCACGTGTTCTTTGGAACAAACTGAGGCTGTGCGTCGATACTACGCTGCATTCCCGGCTCTAAAGAAAGGACAAGAGTCGCCATTGCAGTATTATCTGCCGCCACCTGCCTGGTGTCGTAAAAATACGTCCGATACGAAGGTCAAGATGCAAAGTGAACTGTCAATGTCGAAAGATTGGAATTCCAAAAACAAAAAGTTTTGTCCCGGTAAAGAACGTCGGAACTCATACCACGGTCAGAAAAAAAATAACAGGAAACGCTATAATAGTTACAGTAGATCATTCGAGAGCAAAGAAAATCTGCCGGAGTGGATGACGCACGAAGGCGTCTGGGATATGGAGACACAAGATCCAGTCAAGGAATTCATAAGAGCGATAGCGTTGGACGAAGGTTACGGTACTTGCGAGAATACGGTTACCGACGAAATTAAAGAAATAACACAAGTAAAGTTCAGATTAAACGATAACATGGTGCCGGACTGGGATGACAGCCTCGACCTCGACGCCGAGTGGGTCATCACGGATGATCTGAATCCGCGGGCGAGGTCTCCGATGGAGGAGGAGCTCTACGCGAAGTTCGAAGCGAAGTTCGATCGGAGCATAGAGGCGCTCTGGTCGAAAGACCAGAACACGCCGGACGACGAGTACCAGGATCTGCCCATCGACTTCCAAGATTTACTCTCGTCACCCTCCGATCACCTCTTCGCCGATCCGTCCGCCGAGAAGTGCAGCATGATCTCGCTCACCGAGAGCATCTGGTCCACCGACGTCGACCGCGCCGACTCGCCCTCCCGCCTCGCCGAGGGGCTCCACGACCGCTTCCGCCCGCTCAACATCGATGACGAGCCGCCGCGCCCACGCGAGATCGACTCCTTCTCGCTCTACGACGGCGACGAGCTGTACGACGCGCTCTCCGCCGTCGCCGACACGATGCGCTCCTTCACCGCCATCAACCACAGCCGCGACCGCAGCGGCTTCGTCGAGGTGCCGCCGCGCCGCCGCCGCGACGAGCCGCCCGCTGCGCCGCCGCCCGCCGCGCCGCGCCGCCGCACGCCCGTGCCGCGGGAGGACCTGCTCACCTCCGCGCGCACGCACTTCCGCCCCATCCGCCGCGAGCCCGACGCCGAGCCGCCGCGCTACGCCGACGGCGACACCTTCGACATCCGCGGCGACCTCGACCCCGTCGAGTTCCGGCGCAGCGAGTCCGGCGGCGTCTACCTCGGCGCCACGCTCGAGCGGTACCTCGAGTACCGCGCCGCGCGCAGCATCGACTACGGCCGCCTCAACCTGACGGCCGCGCAGCGCTGCCCCGACCTCGACGACCCGGGCTTCCGGCTGCGCTTCCCGGTTCGCCAGATCGACGCCGGCGTCCAGACGGAGCGCGGCGCCGACGCCGCCTGGGAGTGCGACGAGTGCGGCGGCTCCGCGAAGAAGATGCGCCCGAGCGCGATCCGCAGCATCTGGAGCGAGGAGTACGCGTGCGAGTGCGGCGGCGGCGAGTGTGAGCGGGGCGGGCCGCGCGCCGCCGCGCCGCCGCCCGACGAGCTGTCGCGCGAGTGGGAGGAGCTGCTGGAGGACATCAGCGCGGCGCACCGGCTGTACGCCAGCGAGGCGGGCGGCGCGGGGGCGGGGGCGGAGGCGGAGGAGGGCGTGGGCGCGGACCGCAAGCGGCGGCACAGCGCGGCGCTGCGCTGCGCGGCGCCGCCGTGCTCGCACCCGCACGCGCGCTTCCTGCACTGCTGCGGCGGCGCGCTCGACCGCCCGCTCACGCGCTGACCGCGCACCGCCCCGCCGTCGGTCGTACTCTCTCCGAGACCGAGTAGCTAGTAGTTCGCTAACAAATCGTTTCGAATCGTCCAATTTTTGTATTATCGTTTGTGACTCGCGCGAGTATTCGACTGACCGCCTTTCGTCTTTAACGTAGATGAATATTTCGTTTACCTGTAGTGCCTTGTTCGTTGTATCGATTCGACTTAAACGTGACAATTTTCCATTGGAAAAGCTTCAGACGAGACGAGTACGACCGACGACAGAGTGACTCGGTGGCGAAAAGTGTCGTTTCAAATACGTTGAAATCGTTTCACTTCGGGTGCAAATTCAAACAGTTAGCGCATAGATTTCGCGTGTCGATGGCATGTTTTGAGAGGAGAGGCCAGCTTAGCACAGTATTTGCAGGAACTTCCGATAGTATTCGCGTCGATTCGACTTTCGTGAACTAGTATATTGCGATCCATAGAGGAAACGTATTGGCCTTACAAGCTGTAAATTATGAAATCACAACTTCAGTACGTGAATATTGTGTCAAGGTGGCCTCTATCGATTATTTCTTTTATTGAACGATTATATTACGTTCTTTGTATATATCGTCTATCGAACTTATTCTTATACGAAAAATTAAAATAATTATAATATCTCCCTTCCTGTCGATCGCATCCGTGCGGGAAACAGGAATGGGGATTCAATATAAAATCGCAAGTTTTCAAACTCGATATAGCCATGAATGCGCTTGAAGTCTGACGTCCCGATGACTTCACTTTCAAGTGTCATTAAGAAGAATAATAGCAATAATAATAATAGATTATATTAGAACCCTTAACTTTACCGAATGTTGCGGTCGAGATACAAAAAAGGCTAAAAAAAGTGCTAACATATCGTACGATTTGTAGAAATGGGATTATAACAGATCGATTATATTAGTTCAATGTTTTCCTTGTAGCGATTTTATATTGATGTAGGGATGCTCAATGAAATGCTGTCGTTTATAAATTTTTATCGTATTAAATATCAAGTATTCTTTACATTAAATATTTTTTTATTGTTTAAACAATATTTATACATGAATTACGAAGTTTTGGCCAGTATTTATATGGAGTTATTTTAAATTATTTAAACTAAAGATTTTTTATTTCTTAAAATGGTATATACGATTTAAAGCGATAGCATTTCATTCTGAGTATTAGGACGATTATAATATAATTCTTACAATAATATCGTCCCAAGTTGTTTAAATGATTTGTTAATGTGAAACTAGTTAACAGGTATATTATTTTTGTTAGTATTTTTTTCGTTTTGTTTCCTGGCAATCAAAACTTCATTCGAAAATATATATGGTAGGAAAATTTGTTTTATGTTAAAGAAAATTTTTGGAGGCATCGAGTATAAGGGAGAGCATCTGGACTTCAGTGTTGGGCACTTGGTTTAATAGTATACAATGGACGAAGAAAATAGCGATATATAAGCTATATAATTATAATACGAGCTGCATACGCCGCTTAGGATTAGTGGAAGTGTCTAATGCTGATATTGCCTTGGCAAATGTCTGGGTGCTATATATATTAGTATTCGTTATTAGGAGGCAGTGGACGTTTTGTTTTAATGGTTTGTCCAGTATGTCTAAGTTTTATACGCGGCGATTTTATTGAGTAGCCGCATAATTAATGGTAGGATGGCAGACGGGTTACAGACGGTGGGTAGGGTAAGGAATGAACTCAAGTCTGCCGGTTAGTAAAGTTAGTAAAGTGGCAAGTTTTTTTATGAAGTTGGACTTTGTTTAACTTTGGGGCGAATGTCGCCCCTCTAGTGCGTTATGTGAAGAGTTGGGACGGTGGTTTGTATGGTGATCTTCGATAGTTATATTTGCTATCTCTGTTCAATATTGTTTGTAATTTATAATAATGTCGTCTACTTGATATTAATTGATCATTCAATGATCGTCACATTCGTTGATTCACACTATTGACAAATTATTTCATATCGGCAAACGAAATTTAAAATTCAGCTGGAAATAAATTCAGAAAATATTGAGCAGTGATTGCATCAAATTGTAATATAATTTACAGCTCCAAATATGGATGGTAACAGTTCATATAGGCGTAACTGTTATTATATAGTTTATGTAAAGCATAAGAAGTGTATATGTTATATTTTGTAATTTTTATTGGAGTCTTGGCGGTTAACGCAATCTTATAGAGCGCAATTTTACCGACATTGTGTTTTTTCACTAGTAACATTGTGTCTCTATAGGGGGACTCCTGCATATCGTTTATTTATTTCATTTAAAAGCCTTCCTTAATTACATTTTTTATATATTTCAAAACTTTGCTAATTTTTGTCGTGTTTATGTATATATTATATTTATTATTTCTGTAGTGTGACTTCTGTTTGTAATAACTGAAAATCGAAAAAAAAAAATAAAAAAAAACGAAATGTCATTGCAAAATATGCATCGGTATGACAATTGTATATATTTAATATACTGTGAAATTAATATAAGCAATTTCAGTTCTATATCATTTATTGTTTGTCTACTGTCATTTCGAAAATATAACGAAATATCTTACTTTTCGAGTAAAGATCGATTTCGATATATTTCGGACGTGGCAACATTATTCTGTATGACTTTAGCAGAATAGCAATGAGCAAAGTTGGTATTTTTAATCTCATCAAAACTAATTAATTCACTTTCATTTTATTTTATATCATGTAATGTTATGACTCCATCTGTCTTCATTTGTTCCGTCATAGTTCATATTATATTGTACTTATTCCATTAACGATATTCGCTAAAGAATACTTGGAAAAAAAAATGTTTAGAAAATCAAAAAAAAAAAAGAAAATTGTAATAATTATAGTCAAGTTCGCATATAATATTATGTTCGATTAGCTATTAATCTAATGTAATGTGCCTGTGCACTTGATGTGTGTGTTTATCCGTAACATCTGGATACTAGTTGTATAGTGACAGCGTTACTGTTCTAAACAACTGACGGACTCGCGACGGCCTCAGATGGGGACATTAAAACCAGGCTGTTGCAAGTCCATAATAATATGGACCAATAAAACTGTTGCAACCTAATGAAACTATTTTCTCAATATGAATGCAACAATTGTTTTATTGGTTCCGTATTAACGTCGCCTCTAGGTTCGCTTGTGACGATTTCGGATTAAGTATGAACGGAATTTTAATATATTTACGTATCAGAAGCACTGATGCCTTACATAATTACGTAACTCTTTGTAATTAGTCATTTACGTCTAAAGTAAATGGCTTGTTGTACGGATCGCTAAAAACTCTTCTCGAGTTTCGTACTTGTATAAAACATCAGTGCATTTAATACAATGTTTAAGGTTAGAGAAATTGAAAGATAAGAGAGGATAATGTGAGGCGATCCTAGTTGTAGTCCCCTAAGATATTTCACACTTTGTAAACCACGATGTAACACTTAGTGGTGAATGAGCTTTTTGTCAGTATGTATATTTATAATTCAATTTGTAAAATTTCACATCGGCGGATAATTGACTTCCTAAGATTATGTTGAGATGAGAGCAGTAAGTTTTTCTATTCGTAATTTTTGGGACACGTCGCTACTCAGCACACGTTTAAAAAAATATAATACAATAAAAAATACCAAAAAAATGCATGTAGATATTTCCAAAGTCTTATATCTTGTATTGCTCTCGTCTCAAAAATAAAAACAAGTCGGCTTGTAACCGATCGCCGACGAAAGCCTTGGTTACATGCATATTTGTTACTATTCATCTCAATATATATTGTTTCCTTTATTTCCAAAAAAATCTGTAATTCATTAGACAAAAATATCTTGTAAGCCGGGGTAGTAGCAGTACTTAAGGGATTTCACATTTTTATTATTTGGTGCCAAAATCGAAGATGGCTACAATAAATGTTCCATAATTTTGCACTACGTAGCTATAAATAACACCGACGTAATTGCATTTTTCATAACGATATTTCTGTAACTGTAACAGCACTGATAACGAATGCAATACGCGAATTTTGGCATCGATTATTATAATTTGAATTAACATGTAGATTTAGCATAGACGTTGAATTTATATAAATTTGGGATTTTTAGATATTATAACCGTTTTACTGGATCAATTAGAAGTGGTTATCCCTGAAAATAGTTACCATTTTCGTTACGTTAGGTTGTGCTCACTACTCTGGTACTTGCCACCTTTGGGAAGATAATAAAAATAAACAAACCAATTATGTTGTTTTATTTAAATATCTCTTTTTATTTTTCAAAAAACCCTATCTAAATGAACTACACTTAACGAATAGACACAATATAGACATTTTTTTCTAGAATAATAGGTAGTGGGCGAAGCAGACACTGCTCAAATCTGAAGTAGATGGTAGCGAGTTCTTCGGTCCTTGTCTTGCGTACGCGCAGAAATGAGAGAGCACTATACAAAAACCACAGTTTACACTTTCATCCATTGAAATGCACGCGGTGCTTCGTTGAGAGCGAGCCACGCCGGTTTGTCTTGTAAAATCAAAGCTTCTGTTGTCGTCTGTAAAATAATAATAAACTTATTTAATAATTTAATCGTGTGTTGTGACCGAAGACAGTGATACTACAGAACTCTTGTGATAATAACTTTGAAAAGTTAACGATTATTCTAGTTGCTGAAAAGGTAAGCTTTTATTTACTTTTCCATATAACTTTTTGTAGTGTAAGAATACTTAAAAATCTATGATTTAGATTTTTAACAAATGTATGTTCGTAATTGTTTTTATTATTTAGCTATAATTTACATAAAGCGTCTTATTTTTTTCTGTATCACAACAAACACTTAAATTAAAAAGTACTTATTTTTAAGTGTAACGTTGCGAAATATAACTTGTATTGAGTGGATTTTCTGTACTCTGCAATAAATACGTAGTCGGACGGACAGTTTATTGAGATAACATCTAGGTTTATAGCAGTGCACCGGGTTAAGCTCTAGCATGTGTTGTAGGTAAAATACATCGAGACCCGTGTGAAAGTATGTAGAACAAACTCCTTTCGATATAGAAAATAAACATGCTAACACAGAAAGGTTTAAATGCGAAGAACCGAATTAAAAAAGCGCTATTTTTTTTCAAGAGTTTACTTCATCACGCCTTACAAAAGATTAAAAGATACAATCTTTTTGCCAATATTTACTGCCAAGGATCATATCATAATTGGCCATCTACTTTAAATTGCGACGAAATAAATGTGTAGCAATAGATTCAAATCTACGAAACTAAATAAAGAACCGTTAAAGAATAAAACTCGTCTTCAAATAAAAAGCAATAAGTCATAAAACAGATGATTTAAGATTTACTATTCAATAGAATCGTTTTCGTTCGAGAAAGTAGGTACCTATATATACATATATAATTAACATGTTTAAAGCAGTTCCTATCCAAGTCTATATTTTTACTATTATTTTTATTGTTTTCAAATTATCGCATAGGCATAGTATAAATATATACTTATATGCCATCGACAAGAAGAAGAAGAATTATTAAAACTTAATTAGATATAGCTTTTTTTTCAGTTTTAATAATAATTTTAGAAATCGCTATATAAGATTCGAGAAATCGAGATATTATGGCATTGTGTTTTGATAGACCGGCTTAGCTATAAAAGTCGAGTCGCTTGCTAAGATGGGATACTTGGTTGAACCGCTTGGTTAAATCAGTTCTTTTTATTCGTTAAAGGATGTCGCATATATTCAGGATACAGACTGCCGTTTCGACTCTATTGTAAGTCAATCTGTAAGGTAAATGCAAGTTACACGTGTTAACCAAGGACAGACTTAGATAGGAGCGTCCAAACTGGTTGAATGTTTGTTAAAATAAAACAGCATAGGTTTACATTTCTTCTTCTGACAAAAATTACGGTAGAAATAAATATTGAATTATATTCACATACTCTGTTTTCTGTTAAGGTCTTTGAAGAACAAGAAAGATGAACGACTAAGTTCAAGTCTACTAACTTACTAAGTTACTATAACTAGGTTTACTTGTGTAAATACATGTATATCTACATATATATTCAAAGATACCTAATTCGTTATTAATTTGAATACGACAAGGCAGCGGAGGCGCATGCGATAGCAATACAGCCTATCCGTTTCGCAGCAGCGGCGGTTTTAACACAAGTGGCGCACTAGGCCCTGATCCATACAGCGCCCTAGCTAGCCATCCTCTATGTCACGTATACGAAATGAGCGAAAAAAAGGTCGACACCCTCCATTCCCTATCTTAAATATACCTACTATTTTCGCTAAAAAAAGGTCGCCCGCCTCATTTACAACTTTGCCGCCCCTGAAAAGAGAATTTTGGCGCTCCTAAAAGTCTGGCGCCCTAGGACCGGACCTAACGGGCCTATGGGTAAATCCGCCACTGCATTGCAGGGGTTTATAGTGAGTGAAATCTCACATGACCTGACCTTTCCCCCCATGAATTGGCTATCTATGAAGATTTATCCTGCGCCAACAAAAAATAAAACAAATACTTAGGAGTAATTTTTAACATTGCTCCGATATGCCTTCTATAAAATCAGTTAGGTACAAGAAGTTGATTGAATCTAGATAAATACGAGTGAAATATTTTTCCAATTTTGTGGTTTCTTATATTTACTAGTAACGAAATATTTGCTTTCGTAGTTTTTATCGCAATGAATTGATTGAGACGACCTTCCTCTCTAATTTCTAAACTATTGATACAAAATATTATAAGAAAAAATGAAATAGATCGATAAATGATACGATCTTTAAAATATTTCGCTCACTAAGAAACATCTTCGACATATGTACCTAAATAGATAATGTTGACACATCGCATTAAGTTACCATGCAGAATTGTGCCCACACAAAATGTAAAGCAATCGGAATTTTTGGTATAATTTGGACGAATACGGAAAACTCATCTTCAAAATAAAATAATTTTTTTGTTATATTTATGTCATTGACGAATACGGATATTACCATCTTCGATGTTAATCCGTCCATTTCTAATTCATTGACAAAACCGAACACAATGGGGTTAACGATGTATGTTTACAGGATTCGTGAGTATACTCGTTTAATTATATCAAGGCCTGTTGCATTCTATTATGTAAGTGGTGCTCCGATGTTTATTCAAATTACCTAACATCAGGCGTGATTGCATGACGATGCATATAAATTCTATATTTTGTATAACATGAAATTAATATTTTCTTTCGTAAAAATATCGCTTAGGTAGTCTTTAAAATTTACATATTAGTGTGTTACGAAAAATATCTCAAATTACATTACAAGAATGACCGATAATGGTTTACAGTTTATTATTTTATATTTTTAAATTTTTAGTAAGTATAGGTAGGTACCTACTTTTCTGCTTATATTTTTGTTTTTAATAATTAAGGGTTCATTCAAGTATTACGTAACGCAGTTTGGGGGAGGGGAGGGTCCTGTAAAACGTTACGGTGCGTTATGGGGCCGGGAGGGGGTATAACAACAACGCGTGATTTTTAGTGATTTTTAGCTGAAAATGGTCTCGAAAATGATTTTAGTGACCATTTTCACCTAAACATTTTGATAAAATGTCACGTAACGTCTAGGGGGAGGGGTACAGAACAACGTTATGGTGCGTTACATGTGAAGGAGGGGGGGTCTAAAATCTTCAAAAATTGCGTTACGTAATACTTGAACGACCCTTTACAAACTATCTTATTATCTTACTTAAAAACTTACCGTTTTGAAACCCCGGTACATAACTCTGATCTCCTGCTTCGAGAACTTCGTCTGTCTGCATAGTTCCTCCAAAGCGACCGGAATGGGCTTCGGCGTTCTATTCGGCTCCAACTCATAGGCATGCTCTTCCACGGGAGACTCAGGCGGCGTCGCCATTTTCTATTTTTTAAATCTCACACACACATCTGTCACTTTTATTTTTACTCTGTGGTCAACACATCTCTATCTTGACGCGAATTGACACTTCTATTTTTAAACCGCACTGGATTCCGGGTACTTTATCACGTCGTTCATTAAAATAGAAACGTATGGATGGCACCGGGGCAGGATTTCTGTAACAAGGCATGTTTGTATTAGACAATTTATTGCTAGCAATAAAAATATATCAGTGAAAATGTTCCGGCGACATGATAAATAACCTGTACCGTGTAATTCAATTGGTTACCTCAATTCGCGCGCAAAATTGGCAAGCGGCCATTATGGTGCTAGTATAAGTTGTCAAAATGTATTAACTTCTTTTGCTTTTGTACCTGTTTGTATTCGATAGCCGTAATTTTATAATCGATAAGCGCATTCGAGCATTTTAAATGTTTTAAAATCTATACATATAATAAAATCGTAGAAAAGTCGATTCTGTTCATTGAACATTTTTCCAAAAAACCAAGTGAAATGCGTTGTATTGAAATTTGGTATGGTAGTATCTTAGGGGCTCCGCCAACATATAGACTACTTTTTATACCGGAAAAGTTGATGGTAACCAAAAATTTTCACTTTCCCAAAAAAAATAAAATCATGGTCACTATTTTACATCCAGCGTACGTTTGATAGACAATAAACATAGACAACAATATCAAGACATAAATATGTAACAAATTGCATACTGACTTTAATAATAATTAAAATATGTCTATATATTTATACCCGAAACCAATGTAAACGCGTGCAACGCCGCGGGCATCTGCTAGTGAAAAAATAAAGTTGTAAGTTAGGGTATATCTGTAGGTAGTTTTAATAGCTTATTAAATGGTCTATGTTTTAAAAAGTAGTGATAGGCCATAGTATATGTAGGTAGTATAGGCTATAAAAAATCGTGCTGTTAATAAGTTGTTAAAGGTCAAAGGTTAACATAAGCCAGACAGACAGCTTTAGAATGAAAAATGTTTCATGCATTTTAGTTAAAAAATAGAAGACTGTAAGAATGACATTATACACTTAGCGTTCTAAAACTTTAACTGTTTTAAATGCGTTAACGTTTTATACGTTTGACTCTCATGCTTTTTGAATATTCTCGTTTTAACTATTATAATATGAATAGGTCGCTTCACACGCTGTGTCGAAATTGTTGATCTGATGATGATAGACGGTCTAAGCGAACGTGGCTTAATATTATTTCCGCACGTGTGGAATAACACGGAATAATCAATAAACAATTTGAAATAGCATGGTGTCATCTCTCGTCAAAGAATTCATTGTAAAATGAATCTTTGAATGGTTAGGA
>DVXP01000635.1:0-18888 GCA_018235645.1 Junonia grisea | reverse complement strand
GAATCTCCGTTTTACCCCTACGGGGGTAATTACCCCCAGGTTAGGAACCACTGCTTTACGGGGACGGAGTCTCGAGCAGGAGCTTGTAAAGAAATAAGAATAATCACGTTCAGTACCGACTTTCGTACTTCCAAACTCATTTTCCCGTCCAAGGAAACGTGGTCTAAATATACCCCGGCTTTGCATTTAATTATCTCTTAGAAAAGATACGAGATACGGATATCTTTGAGAAACAATCAGGCTGTTAATTAATTTAGCTTTGTGCCCTGTGAGGGTAATTACGTTAAGCTATTCAAATAATGAACAGGATATCTTTCAATTATCTGTAAGTACGAAACACGATTTTGATAAAATTTTCTTTTTAAAAGTGAATCATCTAATGGCTTATTTTTTTAATTTTGTTAATACATAATACATGCACATACATAAGTATATAAATTGCTTTATATGAGTTTGCCGAAAGCTTAAAGTAACAGCTTGTGCATATCCCACTGCTGGGCATAGGCCTCTTCTCCTACTTGGGAGAAGGTTATGGAGCTCTCCCCTGCGGGTAGGTGCTGAAAGCTAAATTCTCTATATTTCCCACCTCCTTTTTCCAATTTCCTTTATAAGCTAACAATACGAGTGGTTTTTTTATCTCTGCAAAATAGGCAGAGGCAATGACTTAACATCATTTGAGCTACATGGTGCCAGTTATTTATATATACATGTTTACATAAAAACATAAATAGTTTACCAATTTTAGTTAGGCTTTGGTACCAGTATCTAGACGGGCAACAAACGAATTCCTCGATGAAGGTAGTTTAAACATAGGCTTATTAAAACGTTACAAGTGTACAGCAAAACCCTACAAATAACTACAAATTTTTAGTAGGTAAGAATATACTTTCTTCTTTGAAACTGCACAGGGTGAAACCAACATAAGCTTTTAAGTTATTTTACAGAGTTTCTTTTGCAGTATTTAGGTTTGAGATCAAACCTTCTTGAAACTATATATTTGGCTTGAAAACCAAAAAGAGAATTGTGTATTTTAGGTTCGACTAAAGCTATTTTGTTTTAGCTGCATAATATTTTTATAATTTTAATGTTTTTTTTCAAAAGTGGATGTCTCTAAGTTACTTTTAAATATTTGCAATTTATTAATTAATTAGAAAATTAATAAAAATTAAAGCATGTTGTAGCTGTCAGCGAGATAATACAGGTATTTCTTTGCCGAATGTAGTCGGACGTAATTAAATGTTCAAACATATAATTATGATAATTATAATGTTTAATAATGAAACATTGATGTTGATGGAATATATAAGGCGTTGATTGGGTTTGAACCAGCGACCTTCATTTACAATGCACGTATCTTATGCATGGATTCATAATAGCATTTATTAATGTCAGTTTTTATATTTTATGATTAATATGAGAATTATAAAAACAAGAAATCACGTTAAGTAATATACTTAACGATAAAAACATTCCAAAGTCTAAGTCCATTTGAAGGTCGTCTAGAGGCGGTTCAGGTGTCCAAAATAGACTATATCTTTAAATATACGTAACATAAATATATCTTGACAATAATAAAAATATTTTACTATAGGAAACGAGTACTTTAGCGGTTAGAAAACGTCGCTCGATGATTGCGGGTTTAAAGCTGGGCTAGCTAACTGGTAGATTTATAAAGAGATATGGTAATTATTATGTTTGATGGTTCATTTAGGAAGTTTATAGTTTTTATTCTATCACACTATGACTCATAAGATCGAGGCGGTAACCATAAGAGCGAGTGAAATGGGGCAGCAAATTAGTAATAAATGTAAGAAACTAAATAGCAGATTGATAAAAATAAATAAATGAGTAACAGGAAGTGTAGATGCTAAAAAATCTCCCGGGCCTCGTATATAACAATGCATGTACATATGAAATTATGGATGCAGCACAATATTATACTATTCAAAATGAGAAAGAATACAAGCATATTGTATTTATTTAAAGAGATTTATTTGTACTATTTCAGGGATTTAATTTACAAAAAAATTATGTGTACAAATAAAAAATCGCGTTTTATATAAAAAAATATCTTTTGAAGGTAACTATGAATTTTGTTACAATGTAAGGTACACTTAGTGTATACATCGAGTGTCTCTGTACGAACACTAGTGTCTAAGTGCATTGTGACACTTTAATAAGTGTTCCATCCATATATTCCGTTTAAATTCATCTCGAGCGGTGAAGGAAACCATCGTGAGGATTGATGTAACCTGCATGTGCCGGAAGAAATTCTGACACATATATATCCACCAACCCGCAGTGGAGTAGAGTGGTGGATTAAGGTCCATAACCTTTTTCCTAGTAGGAGAAGAGGTCTACAGTGGGATATGTATAAGCTGTTACTTTAACTTTACTTTAAGTCGCAGCGTAATTGTGCTTTAATAATAAAGAGAAAATTTGACAACCCACTTTAAAACAAAACAAAACAAAAAACTTCACGTGAAAAGCAAATAAAAGCTTACAAAGGGAATGACAGTAGAGGAAAAAAGTAAATGAGGACGGATCCACTTAAATTTTAATTACACCGCTGTGGGTTAACTGCAGTTTTAATATTTCAGACGGATATGGGGCGAAATGAGATAAGGCCTTATTTCATAAGGGTTTGGTTGTTTGGTTGGTTTCACACAAAACACACGACTTTATAGGGCACTGTGGTAGAACCCAAATGAACTGAACGAACCACATACGACACGAATTACAACATAATGTACTGTAAATTGTAACTGAAAAAAAAAACTTTGTACGAAATGGGTTATAAAAGAGTAACTGTCGAGTTTTATCTCGGCTAGAATGTGTATCCGGAAGTTTGTATCTATATTCCAGTGATAGATTAAAATAAAATACGTAAATTGATCACTGAAAAGTGTTCTAACAGCCCATTAAATAAAATAAATAAATACGTATAAATCACACAGATTGAGCTAGCCCCAAAGTAAGTTCGAGACTTGTGTTATGGGATACTAACTCAACGATATTATATTTATAATACATACATATATAGATCCAAAACCTAGGCCAATCAGGAAAAGATTGTTTTCCATCATGACCTGGCCGGGGATAGAACCCGGGACCTCCACGTCGCAGGCAGGCGTGTTGACCGCTGCGCCACGGAGGTCGTCAAAATATGAATAACATATTATAATTGAAGCGTCAATAAAAATAAACTTTTAAAGCCATTAGCACCTTTATTTTCATTTACGCAATAAAACGTAATCCCGTTGAACATTTGTTTCAATTATGCGAGTATTAAACTCGAGTCTATCTCTCGTGGGTACACAATGAGACTGGAGAGAAAAACTGTTGAACAATTAATTTTAACACAGGGTGGCCGCCACACGGCGCCGTGTAATTCATTGCATCCAAAAAAATCTTTATATGGACACACACATATTTTACACATAAAATAAAACGAAAAGAATGTGACGTTCAAATTGGTAAACCACTCCACTCCAATTGTAAAATCTTAAAAACATTGTATATTGATTTTTAGCGCTCGTATTCTGTGTTTCCTACGAATGCAGGCCACATGACTTTATAGTCGCAAATGGCGGCTCTCCAAAATCTCTTCAGGCTAAGTTGTCAAAAACCGTACCGTACATAGGAAACCATAAAATATTGTTTACATAACGTAAAAAAAAACTTAACACAGCCTGTACATATCCCACTGCTGGGCATAGGCCTCCTATTAGGGAGAAGGTATGCTTAATCCACCGCGCTGCTCTACTGCAGATTGGTGGATATACATGTGTCAGAATTTCTTCTGGCACATGCAGGTTTCCTCCACCGCCGAGCTCGAGATAAATTTAAACACAAATATAGCATAGCACTTGAAAATCCAGCGGCGCTAGCCAGGGTTTGAACCCGTGACCTTTGGTTAAGATCCACGTGTTCGCACCACTAGGCCATATCGGCTCATACTCATATTGTTTACATAGAAAAGGTTTACGTGATGTCATCCGAAGCAATGAGTTGGCCGTTAATTGACTTTTGTTACAATGATAATGGCGTCGTTTTTTGTGACGTCATAAGTTATGAGAACAAATCTCACTTTTAATCGTCTCATTTAGCGATATTAATTACTATATTTATGGCCATTAATATTTTAATTTGATGTCGTAACCCTTTCTACAGCTTTGTGATTGGGTATTGTACGGCGCAGGTGAAATTTATTTTATCGTTGTGATAAGTTAATTTAAACATAATTAATTGACACGTTTTTGCATTACTTCTTGATAAAACTAGTTTTAATGCGCAGTTTTCTACCTCTGTTAATTTTGAATACAATTTTAAGTGATAAATTTTATTTTTGCGTAGTTGGTAAAATTCCTAAGCCGGGTTTGAGAATTCTCATAAATATTAAAGCGATAAAAATATTTTATAAATATTGCAAATGTCTTTTGTAAAAGCTCCTATTACCTAGAAAAGGCTTGACAAAACGTAAATTCGGTTCACATTTGATACTTTCACACTGTCCTTATACTTGGCTAATGGGACTTTATCACGAAAACCGCAGAATAATTCCCACGAATATAAAGCCAGTTCCTCTAAAAATGTACTATCATCAAATCGAACGAAACTTCAACAGCAGAATATTTCCAAAGGCCACTCCTGTCAAATTTACCACCTCTGCCAAAGTAAGTCTCTGTGCAAAGGAACTTGTCTAAATTCGATATAATATCACAAATAACGTTTCCCATTCCGACACTAAATAATGTCATTTGAGACGTTGTTTCCAGCGATTTCGCGGTACAAAGGAGTATTGATTGGACTTCTATTATGCAATCGCTGCGGTTTCGAATCTTATCCCCAATATCGCAACATTCCAACCACAAAACCAGATCTAAATATATGTACAAGAATACGGTTTAGAGAATGCGAGGATATACTATCAGTACCTATATATTTATTATACCTATAGAATGTCACCTAACTCCTCCTAAGCTACTGGATCAAATAGGATACCATTTTGTGATGATACCAAAAATTTTGTCTGTAGACTTGAGTGGATCCCTGGATGGTTGAAAAATACAATTATACCGACCCGGTAAGTAGGACTGGTACTGGACAGGACAATCAGGTCCGTTAGTATCTTTTATAATTCTTTACCTAAACCATTATTGCGAACAGGTACATGTTCCTTCCTTCATCATTTGTTAGTATCGGTCATGGACATCTAGAATATTAGGGAAGATGCGGGTGCTTTATGGCCTTAAAATTAGGGAAAATATCTCTACATTTGTCAACGGAAAACCTTTAAATTACAATATTCAAGGTTACCGATTTGTCAGTAAAAGAACATGATAACACCGAAAAAGTTGATAACGTGAGCTTGGATTTATTACTCAAATGAAATTATGGAATGTGATTAATAACAATAAGTTATCGGCCATTATCGAATTAGATACAAAAATATCTAGTAATTGAAAACATAAGATTTACATATTACAATTTGCGACATTTTTGTTGATTGATAGAAATTAAAAATAATGTAGGCTTTAAATTATCCTTTTTTTTTAAATGAGGATAATTGGCAACATTAGTTTACATTACATCGGATATGACAAACGAGTAAGTTGTTGTTCTATTTAAATCAACTTCCGTCCGACTTCCGAAATATTGAGTCTGACTCACTTCGTTCGCCATCCGAGATCAAGTATCGAAAAGCTGCTCCATTATTAAAGATACATATTCACTTGATCAACGATCTACTTTATAATCTTTTCACAAAACTAATTAAGTTATAGATAAGTTAGACAGTATGAAACTAACACCAGCCACACGGATAGAACACGAGTCGGGGAGGAAGTGGCCGCGGGTGGACTCGTGACCCGGGTACGAATATACGCTGCACTGAGTTTGTTGACATTAACTGTGAACGCTGTACCAACTAAATAACGGAATCTAGAATTGCATACATTAATATAAGGGCTGTTTTGACAAACTATAATCAGCTAGAACCTTTAAATGTTAGTTCAATGTAAAACTGCCAAAAGAAAAAATGCAAGATTAGCATACCACGAACAAAGTAAAGATAAGATAAAATTGTTCAGAAAATCCAAAATTAACCATTATGATAATACACGATTAGCAAGATTATAATGACCACGAATTAATACCTTATCGAATTAAGTGTCGATAACAACAATGCATTGGAATGTATAAAACAAAAGTAGCGTACTATTTATGAATGACAATAGCGGCGCTATTCACGTGAGCGGACTTCGACCTTGCGTTCTAATTAAAACTTCTCACAACATATACATATGTCACTTACGAGAAAATGAAATGTAAATCATGTTTATGTACCATACGTAAATCATGGCTTATTCATAGATAAATTTATGTATAAAGCCTTCTATGCAGCGAGCACTCATAAGTCACTTTCATATAAATTAAGTAGTCGAGGGCCCAATGTATGTCCTTGCGGACTCCACAATACACTTGTGAGAACAAGATTGCAAAAGTCAAAACAGCTTTCCCCGATAGAGCAACGTACGGAGTAGGCGGGTAGGTATGCCTTGCAACCGGTGACACTACTCGTGAGCTGAACTTTTAACTACACACGATCATACGATTTAATTCCTTCAAGATAAGATCCAGATTGGCGTCCACTCGGGACAAATCGGTTCCGACTGGTGTCTAAATCCTACGGTCTGGTAAGCTTCATTAGCAAGTTCAATTGTTGTGACGACTATAAAGCAAATCATCTAATATATTACTTGTCGAGTCGGACCGGTAACACCGGTACAAACACAATCATTGGAACATTATTCATAGTATAAAAATAGACAAACTTCTTCATGAATATGAAAGGAATATTTATTTATAAACAGTACAGTTGTCCACCTGTAAAAAATGCTCATCCTATAGATCTGACGCGTGTCAATGACGAAATCAAAACGTATAATTAATCTTACGATGTATTACTTAATGATAAAGAGTGTAGAGAATTCGATAACGATAGATATCATAATTGCACGTGCTACGATTATGTGCTGTAATTTGATTGGTGAAAGATTATCTCTTAATATTCACATTATATCATTACACAATACTTTCTAAACAAATATCTATCGAACGTGCAACCAATTATTAAGAATATAAATTACATTGTAACAAATTGTGTAATATAATATTATATTTTAAACGGAATTTAATCCGGTACGTTTAATATTACCGATAGGGCGAGACTTGTCTTGTGTGACAGCGTTCAAATTTAAAATCAGACGACAAGAGTTGATCGAAGAAATGGATAAATTCGAAGTTAGGTTTGGCCATTTCAAATTAGAAACCACGCCGCCTACAGGTTTAGCCGATAGAGGGCAGCCGTGGGCGAGATTTAATGAAGTCGGGATTGCGGAGACAGGCGCATAATCTAATATTTACTGTCCATTGTCTCGCTACACTAGTGTCGCAACTGTTGCCCGCGGGTGGCGGTTTCTTTGAAACCCGATGCTTATTAATCTCGGTCCTTTTACTTTATTATGATCGTTTTGTCTAAAATCAAAAACGTTTAAGTATCGTTTTCAATGTTTTTGACGCGTATAAATTTATATCAAGTCAGTTTTATAACTACTGCAAGCAGTAGTTAGGTAATTTCATTGCATTTTTATTGGTTATTAAACTTTAGTTGAAATTACGTTAAAAAATGTTATTGCTAATAACTTGAACTTAACGACTCTTGATAGGAAGCAATGTAATCGTCCTTATTTCCCTCTTATATATAGACAATATGAATCTCTTCATATTGATTATAAATTCGTTTATATAAGCAGGCGTTTATGACATATTAATAACTATTACAAAATTAACTTTAAATAATGTCTCATTCGAGTAATAGAAATCTCCTAAATAGGGTTAAATGTCGATTGAAACTTCAATAGAGTCACGGATCAGAGGTCTCGTCAAAGTTGACTTAAGACTTATATTGTGATGTCTGCTTCTAGAACATAAATAAGATGTATAAGGAATAGGTTAATGTAACTTTATTGGGTAATTTAGATACCTTCGAAATTAAATCATAAGGCTGACAACGATATATCGACGAACAACTTAACTGTAATTTATAGGGAATTAATTTGTCAGTTTTGAAAATTTTTCTCCGCAATAAAATAACATATATACGACCTAGTTTTAAGACGCCGAGCAAAATAAACATGTATGGAACATTGACCTAGATGATCTATGCTGCTTCGCAATTCACTACTGACAGGCATTCGTTTAGAAGGTCCAGTACAAACAATGGATATGAACTAATTAAATTACGAGACTAGTAAAACACAAGTAGCACGTTTGAAATTCCAAATGTTTATAAAAACGGCAACAAGTCAGCGACCTGAATAACTTATACCAGTTTTCGCGTTTTGGCTCGAATTTAGCGTTTGCATTAAGTAAAGAAACTCATATAGGTATATCGGTCGATTTTACAGGTTTATTGACTTTTACGTTTGCAATTTTATCAGCATTATCATTATATTCCGAAACACAATCTAACTGACCAGTTCCAGTTTTAGACACCTTGAAATGCCGATTTGCACTAGTTAACGTCTCGTTAGACGTAGAAATGTCAAGTCGAGATGTCATTAGCTCTGACCAGTAAGATTTTGGAACACACCCAAAATAGCATAACATTAAACCTTGAAAGGTAAATTTTAATCATCCGGTAAAACTACCAACAATACAATCCGTATCAGTAGTTCTGTTAGTCCGTCAACGCGTACCAGCGATAACCGGAATATGAACACTTAAAATATATATCTCCAGCACGCAAAGCTGCAAATAAGGAATTTGCTATAAAGATCTCAAGTAAATAAGCGTTTCTGCGCAGCACCAGCCGCATTTTACCAGCTATAAATAGATACCTAGGCTCCAAATGGACTAGCTAGGCCTTCGAGGCACTCGGCCGACCTAAATATTGACATGGGCGTGGAATTTATGCTCTTGTTAAAATTGTTTAAATGACAACACCGTAGGGTTACGGTAAATTGAAATTAGGGAAAGTTTGTAGGATCATAGTCATTATTGTGTGTTTAGTTCTCGATGGTGTTTATAGCTTGCGATGCGCTAATGCTACAGCTTTATAGTGCGGTTAAAGTGAAGTGTGCGAAAAGTGAAGATTGTTTGACTATTTTGTGTTAGTATATGTAGCTTCATTTGCGACTTTACTCACGTTGATGTCTTATATTATATTTAATTTGACAACGACACTTAAATTTATTTTGATAACCCTACTTTAAATAATTTAATTTTTATTTGTAGCAACATTTTTGAATTTTAAGTAGCCAAATATGCTCCTTATAAAATCCTCTGCTCGTCTGTGAAAGTCTAGTCAAAATCAAAACAGACAGACCAACACATCTACGAGTTTAGAAATATTTCTGTAAATACATAAAATAAACATCGTTTCGCATGCATTGAGAGTGAGATTTCATTAACGTTAATTAGTTTTAATTTGTAATATAAATATTTGTTGAAATCGAAAGCTGCAACCAATTAAGCCTTATTTATGAAACTAGCTGTATTTCGCGGTGTTACTCCCGGTTTTTTGTTACGCCCTCTGGCCCGCTGGACTGACAATATACGCAAGGTTGCCGGAGCAGGCTGGATGAGGGTTGCGGAGGATCGGGATGTTTGGCGCAAACTTAAGGAGGCCTATATCCAGCGGTGGACTGCGATTGGCTGACGACGACGACGATTTACGGTTTTTTGCAGATTCGTGCTATGACTAAAACATCCTATAAATCTTAGATATATGAACATATATTTATACTTTAGGTATTAATAAATAATATATTTATACCTTAGGTATTTATACTTTATGTATTAGGTATTAATTAGGAAGGTTCGTGAGAAATGTTTGTTCCTCTCTTAGGCAATGTTTATTGAACAGATTTTGATGAAGCTTAATGTTCGATATAACATATAAATTTACGACAAACTACGCGGTCGAAGCCGAGAGCAAAAAACTAGTTGCATGCAATTCGTATTTTTATATTCAAGTAGGTATTGGTTTCGAATTAGAACTTATTACACAAGGTTTTAGTCTAGATTACTAAAATATTCATTGATTGCGGAAACATTAAGCAAAAGTATTACAAGTTTTCCTTTAAAATGTATTACACATTATTTAATCCATACATCAAGAGAACGCAAAAAAGGAATCTAAATCAGTATTAATCCGATAATATAAATAAAATTCAAGTTTTCGTAAGTGATTCCTTAGTAATTACCTGTTCTCACGACATAAATGTTCTATTTCTGGAGTTCCGCATTAAAATATACATATATTCATGAATCTAAAATAAACTATTAATAAATTTAATAAATGCAAGCGTCACATGATATAGCAAACATGTTCTGAAACACTATCACAAGTGCTAGTCAGTCTTAATGATTCTTTGCATTAATTTCGAATTTATTATGTCGACGTATCCACTGTGGAAAAAAACAATTCAAGATATCATTAGTTCTGGCCAATCTGGTATTAATTGATTTTGAAACAGACAACCCTTTACCGTTTTATTTAACACATCTCTTTTCTACTAATTCACCTATCGCAACATCTTCTAAGACTTCAAAACTTAATACAAGTTTCAGGTGTTACGTAATTTAGAATATTTAATATTCCTCTTGAATCAATCTATCGTCCCTTTCATTGTATACAAAGTCATGGACTGAGCCACTGGCGCCAGGACAGGTAGCATTCGTTAGAGAACTGCACATTATTCTTAGGCACCGAAAAGCTTTCGTTCCCGTTGTCAAATGTCACATCTCGATATAGACGATCTGAATCGATGTAACGTTTTAGAACTTAGGAACCACCACAGACTAAAAGTGCTCAGACATTTTTAATCTACAAACGATGTCTAGCGATTGACAAAATTTGCAGACAAGAACAAGAAGTGACGTATGACAACGTATGCTATAAAGGGACGTTATTTTTTTCATACATTTTAGATACTAACGTATCTAGAATTTAATTCTTCAGTCATATGGAATTTTTTTGCGGGACTAAAGATTTCTTAGAAAACACGAAAACCTATATTTAAAATTCCAACGTTATTGAGAGTTAAAAGGGTTGCCTTATTAAACGTGTTTTAATTTTTGGTTCTTTTTGGATAGAAAATAATATTTAAAAAAAAAATAAATAAATATTAAACCAAATATAGAAAGGCGTCATGCCTTTATGTATCTGTTTACTTAATATTTCCTCTGATTATACATTCAATGATAAGCAAAATATCGATTTCAGAAATATCTAGAATGCGAATGGCGTTGCTGAGTCGAAATATTCGATTAATTCCTTCGATAATCGACTTGGTGCGATAATCCGATTTAAATTACTCAGATATCTTTAGCAATCGCTGTCGGAAAATCCGAAAATCGAATTGCGAAATTAACGGCTTTATGAAGCCTTACTTATTGCAGTTATTTACGCGACTGCGAAATGCTTTCAGAGACCGAATTCAACCTTGTAATTTTATGTTTCCGAAATTAGGTACCATTTACTGTACAATAATGTATCTATAAATTTTGCTAAAAGATACATAAATATTTCAATGATTTGATTGGTTTGATAAATTACGCTTATTGTCAATTTTTGGGAGAAATCTAGTTCAGTAACTTTAACTTTCTCATTTTACCCTATATTAGTCCACGCAAACATCAGTGTAACATAACATAAATATACCAAGTAAAAAAATGTAAAGTACATACAATACACTCTCCACTTTATACGACAACCGCTACATATGAATGCAAATATCCGTGTAAATATCTCATAGAGTGATGAATCTTTGATTTATTCCATCGGCATGCGATAGAAACGCTTAAGCATCCCACACGCCTGCGACTAAATCAAGCGGAAGCGATTAAGCTATGAGGAATTATTTATTAAGGAAAGAATAAATATACACAAGAGCTAAGTTTCGCTGTAGAGGTGAGCGAATTGAATCTTTGACAAAAATGTTGCATACACTCTCCACTTTATGCGACAATCGCCACACATGAATGTAAATATCCGTGTAAATATCTCACCGAGTGATGAATCTTTGATTTCTTCCACCGGCATGCGATAGAAACGCTAAGGAATCCCACACACCTGCGACTAAATCAAGCGGAAGCGACTAAGCTATGAGGAATTGTTTATTAAGTTAAACAAACGAAAGTTGAATATCACTAAAATGTTGCGTGAATTGAATTTGTGGAGCAACAAATAAATACTTTGATAAATAATATTTCATGCGTAAGTTCTTTTGGTCAGTATCAGCGTTAAAAGAAATGGTTAGTGATTAAGACAATTTAAAACTTTTTATTAGTCCTAGTACCTTTTAGGAACCTATACAGAAATATTTACCTAGTTCTAATTACTACGCACTAAGTTATTACGAATTATTCAATTTCTAATACGTTAAATGAAGTGCATACGCAAGTTAGGTAATTACAGTAATGAACATAATTCTGTACGCTTAAATGGGATTCAGGCGGAAAATGTCAGATATGTATGTAAATAACGAACAATATTAATAGATCTCACCGGGAATTATTTTTTTAAATTACATCAGATGAATCATTAAGCTATCATCAAGTGCGTGAAAGGAAAAGTATACATGAATTAACTACCTATCACTATAGCAACAACCTAGCAACAATTACTGTGTGTTATTGTTGCTAGATTGAAATTGTTGTCACATAGATTTCGTTTTAAAATTATTTTAAATATCATGACAACACATCAAAGATTGCTTTTAGTACAAAATCTACATTCTAGAGTTTTCTTTATCTCATTAGGAGACATTTGATTGTAAATCAATAAAATTAAGGTAATTAACACATTAAAATCAGGGTAAAACTTTATAGTTACAAACAAAAAAAATTGCGGCGGTTTTACATTATGTAGAGAAAAATAAATAACTATTTGTTGTTATTTAATGGAGTCGTTAAGAAATCTTTATTAGTTTTAATTTTATTTCAATCGAAAATGCATTAACTTTACCTGTTAATCCTGTTAATTACTAGATCAATTAAGAAATGTTATATTTTTAAATCATTACGTACTTATTTTGTTCGATATCAATAATTTCCCTTGTGTTAACATATTGGTTAAAGCTTATGAATCTTTTAATGAGTAACGTCTCTAGAGGATACCGCTGACTATTTCAAAACAAATTTTTAAAATTTTTTAGAGACAGGTATAGTATACTGATTTTGAATAAAATTTTAGCTAGTTTGTCAAGAAAATAAATTTCTAGCCCCCGAAACCAAACTGTGGTTATTAAATACAATAATTTTTGGGCTACATTAAAACACAACTAATCAATACGTATATATAACGGATATAATTGTAAACCTCCAGTAAATTACGAATGAAATCCTACAAGAAAGTTAGCCCAAAAATACATTCCTCAATGTCGATCAATCACCTACCACCTAATATTGTAGCCACGAGTCGACGTCTTCAAGGAAGTATAAATAAGTCAAATTGAAACAGCTCTGGGTATTGAAAATTGAAACAGCGTTGGATGATATTTTGGGACATCCTAAAAATTGTCTACAATTCGACGACGATATAAAACGTCATTGAGGTTACATGTCCTACAAGTCCATTGCATTTTGGAACATACCCTTATCCCAAGTCATGTCAAGTCAGATATTTCCGTCATTATCGCGATAGTGACCCATTTCGCGAATGTCGATGCGAAACACGTGCTGCACTGGAATCTGTGCTAATTAGAAACATGATGACATGATGACATGCTGACGACTTCCGAAAAATACACATCCGAATTTGGCGCATAAATATGGTTTTTTAACTGATTTATAAGAGGAGCAGATGTTTGTAAGTTTTATTTTGGTATTTTTTGATTTTCCGATAATAAAGATATTGAAATGATTATTTTCATTCTCGAGAAGTTAAAAACTTTCTGATACGGAGATTCAATTTGCAGCGAAGGGAAGCTAATCGTTTGCGATTAATGCAGTCAATGTTAAGAGTTGGTACAAATTCCTACACCCAACAACCACAGAACAGTTGTTCGATTAACGTGGATAACGTAGATTATTCTATAAAGAATTGGTACTATGAATATACATACGTATATTAGAAAAATCGCACATAAAAGAAAAAATTGATTTTATAAAAACCACCGAGATGATGTCAATGACATCGCGTCCATCCATTATATATTTAAAATTTAGGATAATTTAGACGTATAATAAATTTGAAATAATTTTACAACACAAATCTAAATCAATGTTGCACCGGAATCAACATGAAAAAATATAAATAAATAAAGAACAAAAAAAGGTGTTTTAAGAATACGGCACGTAAAAAACATGCTTTTAAATTAGATCTCTACACGTTATGATAATAACTTAAATCCTTGATCGATATTTAACACTATTTTGCAACTGATCAGAAACGCAATTAATAACTAATATGCGCAGACGCAACGTATGTGCGTCATGTTAAAACACTAATTAATTCTTATTCAAACTTAAACCCTTGAAACTACTTAGGCAACTTTTTGTTACAAACAAAGAACGAAAAGGGGACTAAAAATATCTTGACTATATCTGTGCATGTGACTCTTAAGCCAAGTGTTCAGTGATACTCATCATATAGTAGTTATAACTATCACAAATAAAGACAATATATTTATTGCAAACTCCTTGTATTCTCCTTGTATTCCTCCTTGTATTTGTGGTAACTGCTTCGTTCCAATGACTTGTAGCCGTATACAGCCCATAACCTTTCTCAATAAGTGGGCTTTCTGACGCAAAAAGAGTTTTTCAAGTCGGTCCAGTAGTTTCAGAGATTATCCCACACAAACCAATTTTACTTCTTTATAATGTTAGTATAGAAGAAATTCAAATTCCTATCATGTATTATTGTATATTTGACTGACATGCTAAACTGTTTCAGGGCAAGAACCTACCTTCTATAAACATACATACACACATACACTCGTATGCACAAATCAAACTATTTTTCGTTTCGCTCTATTAATCCCCGACCACAAAATATTCTAAAGAACTCGATCGATACTTATGCTAATGTTATTGTTGCTAAATAAAGGTATTATCGGTTATTTACATAATGACTAAAGGTCATCAGACGAATTTGTATATAATGTTCGCGAACGCTTCGTTGTTACATAAAAACGCACAGCAAGTAATAGTAGTACTAAATTAGAAAAATAACTAATTTTTTTCTGAAATAAAATCAAAATTTTGGAGATGACGATAGACGGATCAAAAACTTTTAATAAACTTTTCCACAGTTTAAAAATAAAATAAAAATATCTATAACGTATTAACGAGTATCAACACAAATATATTACTGAAAAATTTCAAGGGGAAAAATCTCTCCAACTCATTGAGTGTCTTTTAGTATTGCCAGATTTAGCTAGATTATTGTTGGAAACTTGATTCAAAAATTTAGAATATATGGTGCATTAATAAACAAAACAGCAGTCGTTTTAATTAAAATTTCACTAGCTTTTATTTACTGGTATTTCGATTTCTAATTCGCCGACGAACATCGGTTTCCCGCAAATTATTTAACAGGCGATGTTTTGCATATTCACAGGTAATTGCAAGGATAGTTGGGAAGTTATTTGCTCGAAGCGTGTTCGTGGTATCTCGAAAGCCAGTTTGGTGGTTGCATTCCTAGACTGCAATCTATATCCTACGTTCTATCAAGAGGAATTTTGTCTAAAAAAATCTTGTATTATTTTGAATTATTTCAGAAGAACAATTCATGAAAAAAATACACACCAAAAGTAATCAGGGAAAACCGTATTTCTAGCGAGTTACCATAGTAAAACTAATCGCTGCTGCATGTAAAATTTCCCAAACAAAATCACGTTTCGAAAACACACACTTTATCACACAAGAAAACGTTTTCGTTAATAATCCGTGAGTAAGTAACGTGTTTGTTGCGGACGCGTCGTGTCACACGTCCGGCCCGTGCGAGCTCACGAGACACACTAAATTATTAGTATCGCGAACGCTGCAATACCGTCTAGCGTAGGGTTGGCACGCTTGGATTAAGAAAAAAATGTGCAACCTGTTTTGAAGGAATTATGTATTGTTTATTTTTATGAAATATCAACTAGGGGGTTGTCAATTTTTAGTACCATTAATTTTATTATTTTACAAATAGCAATGACTCTTAATGTTTTAACAAAATAATTCCATATAACATTTTTGGAACACGACTTTTATTATTTAAATTAATGGATAATATGTTCTTATTAACAAAAATACAATCTTTGACTAATCAGCCATAGTGATAGTGAGCTGATAACCCTGATCGAGAGCGAAATTGTTTTCTGAACGTAACGAGGAACAGTTAATATTGAACTTTCCGTACGTACGATTACAGTTGAACTCGTTGTGTAGGGTCAAGGTTTTTTTCTAACTAACAGGTTACCGCGAGAAAACCGAGACAACACAAGTGCTGAGATAAATCTTATCGCCTACCGCATTGGGTCAACAAACTCAGAAACGAAAGTAAAATCTATTATTTTCAAATTCGCGGTTATTATATTTTGCTGGACATCTGAAAAAATTGCGACGTCATGTGTATTCTTTTTTATTTCTTTTCTTATTAATTATTAATTTCTCTTTGTTTTCTTCTTGTGCAGTCTAATTGATTACTATTCTAAAATTTATAATAGACTTACGTACCTACATGTGAAACATTTTTTTTTATTTAACGTTCACTAACAGGGGCAGATCTTTTTGGATTTGGTTATGTAATAAAAAAAGGTCCTGTAATTAAAATCTATACCGATAAATAAAAAAGATGCAACAAAATTAAGATTTTGTTCCTCTTATGTAAGCAGTTCAAAATTTAAAGAACTATACCTATTTTAATTTTAATATAACATAATTATGATCCGAACATCCGCTTACTATGTCTTACTCTAGGAGACGCCCAGTTTGAAATATTACCACAATTTAATTACACGACGGAATTTGAACCGGCGACCCTCGGTTATTAGGAAGTACTGAGCCAATTAAGCTAGACCGTCTAATTGCCTGGAAATTCCTCCGCTTTCAGTATCAAGGGGGTTAACTTAGTCCTTAACTTTCTTTTTATTATTTTACAATTTAATTTTAAGTAAAATTAGCACGTCATAATGTAGGGTTCTAATGATTAAACCTAACCATGATACCTATACGGTATATTCCACATACATAAAAATCATATCTACAGCGATTTTTCTTAACACTTTGGATTTCAGGCATTGTAAGAATAAAAGACTACACTAACAGACCACAGAAATATTACACGAATTTAAAATCCGTACAATCAATACGTACAGTTTGACATACAATATGTCTAACAGCGTGCGAAGCAACCCATAGCTCAACTGGCTAGCCTGCCCCGGCAAGGCAGAAGGTGCGGGTTCGAATACCGCTGGGTCGCGAATTTTTGATTTGATGTTTAAATTTAATATAATTTCCCCACGTGTGGAATAACACGGAATAATAAATAAACAATATATGTCACAATTTGCCGTAGCCTATTCGTACCTCACGAACGAATTTTACGCAATTCCATCCCTCGAAATATACCTAAGTTAATCTGCGGTTAACTGCCATTTTAATATTAACCGAATACACCAAACAGGCAGAGAATAATCGTAGAAGCAATGCGCCGTGACGGAGAGTGAGGCAAATAATTCAGCGTTCACGATGATTTAAATAATACGCCACAACACATGACAATCCGCATATTGCGAAGGAAACTTTTGTGTGAAATTGTACGTGATTGGAACCATGAATCTATTTTTATATATAAAAGAGAATTACCATAATGCAGTGACACATCACATCTCTGAAAGCGTTAACCTTGGAGTCTTGGAATTTTGCAGGGATATATCCTCCCTATTCCGATCTCATTAAGAAATATATTTCTTCTACTGTATCCACTAAGAATGGAATTTAGGATATTCTGACCTTAAATCCGTAAAATTCCCAAATCTAATTCCCAAAACTGGGAATTACTGAACTGGGGGTGCGATGTATAAAAAAATACTATGATGATCACGATATCTCTGAAAGTGGAGCACCTCTCACGTCTTAAGATTCTTTTTAAGCGTTATAATATCATTGATTAACATAAACACCATGATAATTATGAGACATGAGGTTCGAGTTCTCTAGACATGTCAAAAGATATAGCGTATAAGAAATGAAATGGGAACATGTGAACGTCGTATTACGAATCTAAGCCATCTATGTAATTCTTTACTTATTCTTAGGTTTTGTATGAATAGGAGCTTTGAAATATCTTATAATGTTAATAATTTATTGTAAACGAATTAATAGCTTGGTTCAAAAATGACTTCATTTTTTTATTTATAGAAAGTTAACTTTAAAAGATATATGAAATGAATTTCGCACTTAACCAACTACAAAGCAATTTATAACATGTCAAACCCATTTACAACAACAGTATAAAGATTAAATTATTACGATCATCAATCAAACATCGCCATTGATTAATAAATTGACGACCATTCGTGAAAATTCACATACACACTATATATTTATCTGTAAAAGAGTACCATGATTTAATAGAGACTCATCGAGATCGTGAACCTTATCCTTTATAGGACAAGAGACCTTTGCCCAGCAGTGGGACATTTACAGGCTGTTTTTCATTACATCGTGATATCTCTGTAACTCACAGAAAACCGGCGTAAAATGACGCTTACGTCGTGTTTCGCCGCGTGATTGAGGGTACCGGAGGCCCAATTCCCCCCCCCTTCCCCATTAATTCCCCCTCCATACCCCCTAAAAGTCCGGCCACGCAATTTGTAGCTCCTTTGG
>DVXP01000634.1:0-18891 GCA_018235645.1 Junonia grisea | reverse complement strand
ACCTTAGCATGTATTTGTAAAAAGTTTTTATATGTTAAAAATATTACTTAAATAAAATTGAAGTATAATAACAATCGCAGAAATTGTAAAATACACCAAGCTTAATTTACTAGAAGATGGTTAGGTACTGTTAACGATTATAAAAAGTCGGTCTGATAAAATAAAAATTCTAATTTTCACGCACCTTATAAAAGTTGTAGTCTTAGCACATTTATAATATTATGTACATAATGGTATAGTTAATGTTTTTGTAAAAACTAATTCGTTGAAACTAAACATTTAGGTATATATGCATAACTGAGATTGAATTTATCGATTTTCTAAAGCGGTTACGCGGGAATATGGAAGAAATACTAAAATTACATAATTTTTGAACTATTAGGAATCGGAATTATTATACATTACTTGTCTCAAAACCTTGTAAATCATCTCTTCTACTTATTTAATTTAATCCACACCACTTGATTATGGAGAATGGGTTGTAAGAGAGGAAATTAAACAAAATATTATATCAAGACTTGCAATGATTACAAATAAACCTAAAATTTCTATTTATTTCGGTCCTCCAGATCTTACTAAATAACTTTTGTAAATTAAAAATTTTGTAACGATGAATGAAGTTGATGACAGATTTTAATGAAACTACAGTAATGTAGCATATTCAAATGTTACCACTACAATTATATTAATTAATTATATTATAGTAGGGATGTTACGTTCACGTCGAATCTGGATACGCATACAGGAGTAATGTTACACCGGTTTTAAATTCGGTAATATTAAATAAATATCCGTAACCGTATATAAAACCGTTAAAACTATATTCCTATACCCGTACCTATCCATAGCCGAAATTTCATATCCGTAACATCCCTAAGTCGTAGTAATATCATATCAAAATAAAATTAGTGGTTTTATAATAGTTTATAAATCAAGGTGTTACAATTTAAGAATATCAATGTATTTGCTAGCAGCAAGGCGACTACGTGAACCAGGACGCGCCGCCCGAGCCCGCGCCGCGGAAGAGGAAACGAGACTTCTTCGGGACTATTAAGAGAAGGTATGAACCATTCATAGAAATCATAAACTCAAAGCTTGAAGAATAGTTTATTCATATTGGCCAGAATGGCACTTACGAAACGTCAATTTACATGTCATACTTTTTTTTTATCCACCAACCCGCAGTGGAACAGCGTAGTGGATTAAGCTCATACCTTCTCCCTAATAGGAGAAGAGGCCTATGCCCAGCAGTAGGATATATACAGGCTGTGTTACGGTTTTTTTTACATTTTTTTTAATTACCACCAGTTCGGAAAGTAGTGTCCAGCTGATATTAGGTTTCATAATTGTATGTAGTGCCGTTTTCGTAATATATTTGTAACAAGAATTGATAATTGATAATTTTAAATAAAGAATCAACAACGTATTCGTTGAGACCATTTTTCTGTTATAAGTTGCTAAGGAATTCGGTATCTTGCCTATTGCAAATATTGTATCCATATCCATTTTTTCAATAATTAGAAATGATCTGACGACCTTTAAAGATCTAAAAAGATCTACATAAATTATAGCTACGAACGATTTAAGCTACATGAACATTCAAAGAAAAGAAATATCTATATCATAAGAATGACATAGTCCAGTCTCAAAACATCTCATAGTTACCAAGCAATCTGCATTTGTTTCATACTCACCTTTATAACAATATAAATTACAGATTAGGTAGATCAAGAACTCGGGGTCAGTCCTTGGAACAGGACCCGGAGTTGGAAAACTCGCGAATACGCAGCATCAGTGCTGAGAGAAACAGTCATGGTAAGTAAATTAAATAAAATAGGAAACGGTCTCTTATATTACGTGGTATAGCTGAATAAAATTTGGTAAGAATATTCTTTATGCAATACTCTTTTTAGTAGATATAATTAAAAAATACTGACCGAATTTATAACCTCCTCTTTTTTGAAGTCGGTAAAAAAGAGATAAATCAAACTACAATGGTTCATTTCTATACACTAAACCGTAAGGAATATTCCTTTTATTTACAAATCCACTAACAGAAAATTTTATTTAATTCCACCACAGATTTTTTTGATACAGTTATTCTTATTTATAATATTACAGAAAAAGCCCTAACACTGCCCAATAGAAACGTATATTCCGCGGGGGCGTCGCCCGCGCAGTCCGGAGACGAGTCGCGGACGTCCAGAAGGTATGCACTAATATAGTTTGACGTTTGTTGTTCGGTGTTGCCATAGCTATGGAGATAATCTCCCGGTTTTAGTGGAAATGATTTATTTATTTTACTTTTAAATATTAATTTGGAAAAATAATTATAGATATGTCATAACTTTCTAGAAGTTCTTAATGGATATTTTTTTCAACGATTACATAGTTGCTAATAAAAATATGTATATAAAAATAATTGCTGTTTGTTAATAAGCATTCTTGAAAATGGCTGGACTGGTTTATTTTTGGGTAAATATGTCTCTAAAGGTCTAAATGTGACGTTTACAGACATTTTTATTACAGTAAAAAAACTAATAAAATAAAGTTATATAAATAAATGTTAAATTGGCATAATATGATTTGGTCTATGATAAAAAATATATAAATTTAAAATTTCGCACTAACATAACAAGACTTCATTAAAACAATTTTAACTTACGTTTGAATTGTAGATATTTACTAAGCTTAATAACAAACCAATAAATTAAAATTATGTATATTACGCGTATATTTATACTTAACATAGCACTAAATGTGAAATTTTTCTCTCTTTTCATCTGGCAACACTCACGCTGGGGATAAACGCACTGCAATCTGGTAACATTGGTTTTTCATAATCATTATCTATACTTTTTTAATTTTTTTTACGAAACGCATGAATTTTTTTAATTGTTTCTCCCCTTAACGCTTCGATCATAACTTTTCTCTTTTCAATCATTTACCACAATTCTACTCATTTTTTTACTCCAAATCATTTTTTTTCTATATTGTCTATGTCTCAAACATATTCTTCCCTTTGCCACACGACTTACACCGTACATATCATGTTATCGGACAATAACCCAGTAGATCGTCCCTTAGTGAAGTCTCCGGATTCAGTACAGCATCAGCCAGGACCTTCATCCATGAGGCTTCGACCCTCGTGCTGGAAACCATAGAGGCTGGTATCAAGAAACACTACCTGGTGCCTTTGACAGTTGCCCAGAGATCAAGATGGCGGCGGAAGGGCGTCAAATTGCACATTTATAATGAACATACTTTCATCGCTAAACATCTTAGCGGGTGAGTGGTGTTTTTTTGTTTATTTTGTGTAAATGAAATGTTTGAACTTTATAAATTCTGTAGGCAATATTATTTTCTAAATTTTTGACACTAATTTTGATCGAGACTCGAAATCACGTTTACTCAGCTAATGATTTTTCTCGAATATGCGCTCCTAGTGTATTAGAAATGAAATTTTTATATTATTTTAATAAAGTAACACACAAGTTACAGTACATTGGTCAGACAGTAAAACCGTATTAGGTTTCGTATCAATTCTTGTTTTATTTCTAATAATAATTAATTATAATAAACACGCAGGCCAAACTGCTTATCAAAGCTGTCTGTTTTTATACATGCCTCAAGTAGTATAAAATCATACCAATAGCAACTATACTTTCGGTCCTTCAAGCCAGATAAAACAATAAAAAACTAACACCACCAAACCGTTCCCAGTGGAACAGTATGTGAAGTCTGCAACAAGACGGTCGCGCGACGGCTCGGCAAGCAAGGCTACGAGTGCCGCGACTGCCGCATGCGCGTCCACAAGCACTGCCACGTGCGCGTCCCGGAGCCCTGCGCGCGCTCCACCGTGCACGACATGGAGCTGTGAGTACCCCCCTTCCCCCACACAGACACACAGGATCGACATGGAGCTGTGAGTACCACCCCACAGACACACAGGCACGACATGGAGCTGTGAGTACCCCCTCCACAGACACACAGGCATGACTTGGAGTTGTGAGTACCACCCCACGGACACACAGGATCGACGTGGAGCTGTGAGTACTCCCCCTTCCCCCCACAGACACAGGTTCCTCCTCTAAACAGGATTAACATAAAGCTGTATCTAAGTATCTCTAGGAGTCGGGTATCCATGAAGTTTTACCCTGCGTCAACAAAAAAGTATCTCTTTCGAATTGGACTGTGAGTACCACACCCACACGACATGGAGCTATGAGTGCCAGCCCCCTCCCCCTTCAAAAATTCTAGATAAACAAAGTGGCAGCGGAACTCTATCAGTGAAGTGCCTGTTTCGTTAAAAAAAAGGTAAATAACTCTTCTTTACCCTATCATGGAAGTGCCATTTTAGCTAAAAAAAAGGTCGGATTTTCTGATTCCGGGACAACGAGGCTTAATTACTGGACACGGGACGGGAACTTCATCTAGCAACCCTAATTAACCCTCATGCATCTTCCACATCCGTGGGATTAACCCTCTTTATATCATATCTAATGTACCCTACACAAAGCTGTAAGTATCTCTTTCGTATCGGGCAGCGGACGTGGTAAAGCGATCCCGCAGCCTCTCCGTTTCCGTGTTGATGGCGACCATCGCAGGTGTTTTTAGTGAGTACAATCACACTTAACTCGATCCCCCAGGAGTCGGGTATCTATGAAGATTTACTCTGCGTCAAAAAAAACGTATCTTTCGTATTGGACATAACGATGACTGACATAAAAACTGCCACATAGAAGTACATACCAGCCTGTTATGGAATACTTTAGAGTTGTAACTTGTAAGTATATCTTCTTTAAGATAGTAAAGGCTACCTACAACATAAGGACGAGCGACATAAGCCCTGCTTCTCCGAGAACTATAAAACCGAGAGGTTCACCAATATATGGGAGGTAATAAAAGTAATATTTATTATGGAGCATAGGAGTAATTAATAAAATAAATGTTTAGTCAATGCATAGTCTAATATTTTCTATTAAAAGTACTCAGCATTTTAAGTAAAAGTACAATTACTATTACATTTTTTTAACGTTAAAATACTATTTTTGTCTGTTATAATAACTAACGAGTTACCAAAATAAAATGGCTATGATAATGCTATGAATACTTTAAGAATATTAACATTTTATTATACTTACTGTAATATAAATCTATAATTACGAATATATGATATTATATTTGTAATTAAACATTATTGAAATTAAAAATTATCGAAGTTTGTAGTATTATATGTGTAAAAGCAACCTCAATTTTGGCGCCAAACGAGCTGTCAAAATGAAAACTTTTTATTTCACAGATTAAATATACTAATAAATATTGTATGAGAAATGTATTTATGTATACATTTTATTCCATTTGGTTGCCTTCCAACGAACACGAGCGCGACATGTAATGGTAACCGAAGACATTGCTAGTAGCCATACATACAGACATACATACATATTATATTATATATCATAAAGCTTTGTATATATCTAATAATTGTACCCTATGTTCGATGGTAAGTGTGCAAGCAACCAGATTTCACTCGATACATCGATTTTATTAATCGATATAAAATCGAATTATAAATTTTCTTATCTGTATTTTCCCTGAAAATGAAATCTGGTATTTTATATTTAAATATTTATTTCTTGATGCTGATAAAGAATATCTTATACATAAATATTTACAATAGAATTTAAATGAAAAAATATAAAGATTTTTAAAAGATATTCGTTATTAGCACAATTATAACAAAATGTCACTGTTATCATTAAGAAAAAAAAACTTTTATTATCAATATCAATATTAAAACAAGTATTTAGTGATCATGCTTCATAGTAATTGATTATGTTACAAATGATAATCAACTTTTTAATTAAAAGTTGCTTATAATAAGCGGCTAAAACATACATATAGTTTACGAGATATACTTTTGATATAGAGAACTGGACTGAGCAAAAAAAACTGTTCTAAAAAAATATTTAAAGCCATGTTTGGACTGTGTGTTTTTGAGTATCTACTTATAATATGTCATATTTAGTGCGTGATTAGGTTTGTAATCAAGCTGAATATTCTCTTAATCTGGTATATTTTTTTTGATGTACTGCGTTGTGACTGAATGCAAGAACGCATAATCCGTACACGACTCAATATCAAAATTAATTATATTATAATATGTTGTACTTTTATTTCCTTTCCTTCACCTTTCACTTTTATTACTGATTTCTCAGTAGAGTTCTCTTTCGATTATAATTTTTTTATACAACAAATTCTTACACTTCACTGTCTCGTAAACTTTTCTCTTCATTTTCGCTATATCGCTTATAAATATTTTAATTTTCAATGCTGCCAAGGTCCCATTCCCATAGTTTTGGAAATGGAAGGTACATGTAGTTCATATAATATAAACGCTTTGTCTGTTGTTTTGAGGTGGACGAAAATGAATAATTAGTAATCGATTTCTATTAACGTATTCGAATATTCGAATGAATAATATGGTTTCGGATTAAAAAAAAAATAATTTATCTGTTGAAATTCGGTTTGAATCAGGTACATTTGTAAATAATGAAACTATTTTATCACTTGCATAATTTAGTTGATAAAAAACTTATGTCAATCAGATTCGAAGTAAGAATATACTATACATATAAAGAAAATTGGTATCACAATATGCTATTTACAATAAAATAATTAAAATAAAAAAATCGTAATCGATTTTAATCGATTAATATAATTGTGTCATAATCGTCCATCTTTAGTTATTAAATAGTACTGTGACGTTACTAGCGCATGCAAAAAAACAAAACAAGGAATGAAAATTAATGAGTGATAGCCTTAATTATTAAAAAAATATTACTTAAGATTTAGTTTTAATATTTACAAAATAAAGATCTCATAAATAATGTTCAAAATATAATTATTAGGTAACTATATAATATAGTTTCAAAAAAGTGTGTTGTGTGAAAATATTTTAGTTAAAAACGCTTAAATGTTACTGTAATAGTTTTAGCGCTAGTGTCGTCTTTAGAGTGATGTTTTTGTCAGCTTTAAAATATAGTGTGAAAAAATGAATAGAAGAAAAAAGAATTAAATTGATTCTATTGGCCGTGAACAAAATTTTTATTAATGATATTTTAATAAGACCATCTTGTTATATTATCTCTCGATCTAAGGTTTTGCGCTTGTGTTTTGTCTGTTTTTATATATATTATCGTTTTGTGTGATTCAGAAGCACTTTATATTTTATACCCATTGCAAGCAAACTACTTTTATTTTAAAAAATAATTGCTATTAGTTTTATGATAATAAAAAAAAACATCTCTTGTATTTTTGAGCTGACAAAAATAGCTCCGATTTTGATACGAACATAAATGTTCTATACTATGAAATCTAAAAAAAAACAAAATGGCTGAACTGTGTCATTAGAAAAAACATCCGAAAACGCGCTTTTCATGTTTAATTTGCTTTTACACAAACATGTAGACGCTTATAATAGTTGTTGTAAATTTATATTTGTAGCTGCAATAAGTTTTATCATTATATATCTAGTTACATATTTAGAATTATTAATAACTTAAAATAATTATTCTTCTAGATCCATGCTCCCAGTGTTAAGCGAATAAGCAAGCTAAGCGAGAAGACTGCAAGAAAAATACAAAAAAATTACAAAAAAATACAAGCTACTCAGGTCCTTTGAAAATAAATAAAGTCTGTAGTCGCCTTTATAATCTGTTTAGCTTTTTTCGGCATGTTTCTGTTGTCTGTGGACTTCGTGAAATTGACGAATCATGAAGTCTACGAAATTCTACTTATTTGCATGTCTTTGCACATTTAACACTGATTTTATGTCATGTATAAGATATGAATTCATACTAAAAATTTAACAAAATCTTCTTCTAAAAAAAATCGACGGTGTTGCCACCTACCTACCTACATTATTTAATTTTAAGAAGATTACTATAAAAATGTAAAAAACGTTCATTTAAAACAAATCATATCATCTAGGCTTTGAGGCTTTGGTATTCTTGGATGGTGACCCGCCATGTAGCGAAAATAAGTGTTATTGTCGTCATTAGACGCTAGACAGTGGTCGCTACATGACAATGACCGCCATCCCAGGAGATCTTAGCACGTCAAACAAATCATGTCTGCAAAATGAAATAATTTCTTATTAAGATGTTTTAAGATGACATTTCACTAATATTATCAATATTTAATTTGAACACGTTTTATTTTAAAATTAACCGTTTTTTTTTTAAACCATTCAAAAATCAAAGCTTTATGTGTTGTCATTGCATAGTTTTATGGTTTAACATTTTAAAAATAACTGTAATAGTTAAAAATTATGATTTCAAATAATGTGTTCGTTTTTATTTCCAGGGCTTACATCTCATCACCGTATACTGACAAGAACATAAGAATGTTGTGATCTTCGCCAGGCTTAAGCACAAAAATATTATATACTTAAATTATTTAAATTATTAAGATTAACGAAGTACAACTCCCATGTACGCTATATATACATTGTAAAGGCTTTTTTACAAATATATTTATAAATGTAAACGTTATATGAAATTGTATATTAGTTGTAAGAATAAAAAGTAGTGTCCCTTATAAAATTTTCTAAAAAAAAAACTTTTCCCGCTTTCTCTCACATATTGGCGCGAATGTTAGACTAGTTTAGGAATCGCTAGAGCCCACCTTTAAAACCATTTCCAAACGCATATATCATGTTACCATTAAAAAAAAAAATTAACACGCCAAAGTTACAAACATGGAGGATTTATTAATATCTCTACCTCATTTCTTCGTTACGACAATACACATGAAATTTATGGTTACCATATAAATTTTATTTATTTAAGATGAATTGATAAATGTTTATTTTACTTGTTATTATTATTTAAATGTTATTTTACTGTTTATTAAATAAAACATCACAATTCGGTATATTTTTTAATGTTACCTATTACTTTGAAATTGCGATATAGCCCATTTACAATACTACTCTGAATTACATGAAATGTTGATTTAGTTGTAAGTGCTTACGCACAAAATAATATATGTTGTTGAAACGTGCAATAAACTTTAATGAAAACACGCTTCGTGCTTTTTAATATCTATAAAAAATTGCTATTTATAATTATTATATGGCAACACCAGTGACCACGATATTTATGTTCGTTTGTTTCTCGTATTTATTGATGTGTTTTAAGTTTAAAAGAGTGTACGAATATGTTCTATAGCTACAAATATTTTAAACACAAGTTATTCACTGTTTTTGATATATTTGTAGCGTTTTCTTCTCATTTCGTTATATAAAGGTGATTATGTACATGACAATGTATTCTTGTAAAGATTGTTGAAGCATTAGTTTACGTGGATACGAAATATTATTTATAAATGTTGGCATTGTGTTTTTGTAATTTTATTTTCTCTTCTTTTAAATAAAAATGCCTTTTTTAAAAGACACAATACAATACAATACAATACAAATATTCTTTATTGTACACCAGAAAATAACAAAACATATACAACAACACAGAGAAAAACAGAAAAAAACCATGTACAAAAGGCGGTCTTATCGCTAACCAGCGATCTCTTCCAGACAACCTTAAGGCACACAGGACATGAGATAAAATGAAATAAAATGGATAGGAGGTGTACAGAAGTTAATAACACAGAATAAATAATTATTATCATAAAAATTCTATACATAATAAAATATATCATGAAAATTCTATACATAATAAAATAAACTACATATATTAAGCAAAAATATTTTAATACATATAAATAGAGAAATGGAAAACAAATTCGTATCCATTAACTTTATCAGCACCCCCATCACATATTATGGAGTACGCGTTAAGACAATAGCTATTTTGGAAATAGAGCGTGGAACTCAGTTTAATCCGTTTAATTCGATAGATCCCAGGCCATCGGATAGGGGTCAATTGTCCATTTATCCGTTTAACGAAATTGATAAAACGAAACCAACTCGGGTGATTTTAATTGATCGAATATAGTCAGTTAAAAACGAATTTGGTCGGTACGGTGTACGTATCTTTTTAAGTGATTCAATTGCAGCCGTAACTTGAATAGTTTGTTTTTCTATATGTGGTCTGAATAGCAACTTGCAAGAAATAAGAATGCAATGGATACCAAGGATCAGATGTGAATTAGTTTTTTGTTAATTTGAAATAATATATTAACCATTTTCAGCTATAAACTTTAACAATAATTTATATTCATAGCTATAAAAGCTATGAATAGCCGATCGAATCAAATTTCTAAGGAGAATTAAAGTGCAGAGGAGCTATAAATGTGTCGTCTTAAGAGAATAGGCAAGGAAATAAGACAAGGTATCATTCAGAAAAGTTACTTTTTCAGCTTTTTAACTACTTCACCAAAACGACCTATGTAGGTACTCGAATTAACTAGTTCAGGTCGACCCCGGCCATCCCTGTCGAATTAGGGTTTCAATATAAAGTAACTAATTTTTTAATTCGTATCCATAGGAAAATAGCTAATACCCTTACCCGTAAATAGTAAAAATCCCTTTTAGTGAAATATAGTATACCTGAAAACATATTATCTAATTAAAAATTTAACCTACGTGACTTTACTAAATATTAACCTTTTTTATATAACGTGGGTAACTGGTAACGGCAAAACGGGGCAGCACGTTGCAAGTAGACAAATAATATTTCAGTAATAAATTAATTGACACCATTTTTATAATAGATTCTACGCCAACATGTTTTGTTGTGTTCAGAAAGAAAATAATTTATTTTTTACATCCACACAAGAGGAAATAGTGGGCGAATGTTGAATTGGTTTCCATAGCGTTATGGTCTGACAATTTACGTAAGGCGGAGCTTCGGTTGATTACGTTATTGCGTTATGTTTCTTTGTTTAAGTACTATGCGACCCAAGTGCGTAAAAACTATTTAAGATAATTGATTTGAAACTAAAGCGTGTACCAAGCTGAGGTGGTTTGAGATCCCGGTAGGTATTCCTTGATCGCACGTCACTCTCAATCTTGCAAATAGGGAGATTGAAGGGTTGATTTTAAACCATGTATGATATTTTATTACATATATTTGGAAATGATAAAAATATTACGTAGACATACGATCGTAGCAAAGGCTTTTTTCTGTTATTTATATAAGGGGAGCCCGGGATTCTGAAACAGTTACAGAAGTACCTATCATAGGTATCTATTGATTTTCGAAGGTTAGATTCTTCTTTTTCGCCACTACTTTCGCATACAATACTTTGCTTTGACTTTTTGAGAACCGATTATTCTGACGATTTCTAGTGAGGCGTGATAGTAAGATAGTAAAAAAAATGTTTCTTGGGCATGTCAGACATTCAAAGCAAATGTAAAATGTAGTAATGTTTTGTTTTAAAGGACTGTACATATAAATGTCAGTGTCACTAAAAACAAGACTGATTATTAAGAAACCAAAAAGAAATGTCACCTAGAGATACACGAGCACTTAGGATTTTTATTCAGAGATTAAAAATTCTCAGACCCTGGAACAGTTTTGTGAAAATATATACATATACATTAATATTAGCTGCGTCTCATATTAAGTACTAGATATCCCCCGTCAAGACATTGCATGATGTGCGCCAAATCTGAAAACTTTATTCTTTAATCGAATCTGCGGTCTTAGCGAACAAAAAGGTATTTTCAATAGTTCTATTCCATCATCGATTTCTATCAAATTCATCAAATATGCTGTATATTGAATTTGTATAAACCTCTAAGATCACACAATTACCACACGGTCGGTCAAAACTTTTATTTACTATGTTTGAGTTATTTTCTTTTTAGAAGTCGGTTTATTTTTTTTAAACACTTTTATTAGCTTTTAATGTGAGTTAAAAATGGATGAAGTTTATAATTTCTCCCTTTTAATTTTGTACACTATAGTCTTTATTTTACCTTCTCAAACTTTTTACATGCTCATGCGATTTATATGTTTCCTTCGTTTATCGTCTTTATTTAAAACTATTTATTAACCCCCGACTAAAGAAGAGGGGTGTTATAAGTTTGACCGCTATTTTTGTCTGTGTGTCTGTGGCACCGTAGCATCTAAACGAGTGATCCGATTTGGATCCAGTTTCTTTTATTTGAAAGAGTGTTTTCTAGCGGTGGTTCTTAGATATGTTAGATCAAAATCGATCCAGCCGTTTCAAAATTATCTTGCAATATGTGAATGTAGTTTTTTCGGGTGGAATTTTGCTACTCAATTTTGAAACAGATATCTTCGATCAATTGAGCTGAAATTTGCATACATATTAAGTTTGGATGACAATATACGATAAAATGAGTGACGTCATTCTAAATTCAATATGGCGGACCATCCAACCTAGCAGAATAGTTACTTTTACTGCATTTCTAAAATATGGGTATCAAATTAAAGGGCTTGTTGAGAGTAACTCGAAAAGTATTGAAACGTTTAAATTTCACCAATGGAACAAAATAATATCTATGTTATAAATATATTATTTTGTTTATCTTTGACACTTCTGAAAATATTATATAAAATATGTGCCTGGTTTTGTATGGTAATAGAACCCAGTAACCACAAACTCAAAATACACCTTTTTAATGTAAAGTTATGATAATTTTATTTACATAATACAGCGGTTTAAGATTTGGATTGTACGTCATCGGTATAATAAGCGGTTGTTGTGGTAGTTGTAAGTAGGTTAACTAGATGGCGCCTCCTTCACCGCTGTCCTCTTTTACTAGACAGAGATAGCGCCGCCGCGGTATCAAGTGTGAGCGAGAGCACTATAGGTTATTATTACGCCTACACTGTGGACGGAAGGCGCACGCGCTCACAAAAAACCATTCGACGATAGCGCAAGCGCAGCGCTATATTCGCCCACAACTTCAGTTCGGTCAACTTCGTCATTTAGTGGTGACCGAAACTTCGATGTGTGTGGTAGTGAAGTTAACTTTTCTAACATAGTATTCTCACAAAATAACAATAACCCATTACTAAAGTACAATTTCGTATTGAACGTGTTTAAATAAACATTTAACGTGTCTCTAGTTGGATAAATAGTAATCAAAATGTGTGATAATACCAATCCTTCGACACAAAGTATAGCGGACTACTTAGCTCAGTTGCTCAAAGACAGGAAGCAACTGGCTGCGTTCCCGAATGTTTTCATGCACATGGAGAGACTTCTGGATGAAGGTAGGTGTAATTATCATGTGGATATCGTAAAAACATTAGCAACTTAATATATTGCTGTTTCTTGTCACCGGCGCGGTTATAAATTGAATGCGTCGTCAAACGCACACGATATTAAGTTTATTTTTGTCTTCGCCCCGCCGAGTTATGGTCCAGTGATGTTTGTAACGCGATCCTGCATTTCGGAAAGTGAAGTAAAGCAGAACGTCTCTGCGGTGGCAATTTGCGGTCAGCATCTGTTAGATTGTCGCCGTAGAAAGAGATCGTTTGTAATGAATGTAGTTCGGCGAGCATTGCTGATACAATCTGAGGTTGATGATCCAGCTGTTAATTAAACAATTTCTGTAATTGCATTTACGAGAGGGACCATAAAATAAGGGCGTGTAGAGAGAAGGATTGCGGGTCCTGTGCTTAACCTGTTTGTAGGGCCGTGTTACATTCCGCGCGAGTAGTGGAATGTCGCCACTTCGTGTAGGTACCGTAGTCGTCCGCCGTTTTCAGTCATACGAGATTTGTACGCAACGCAACGCAGGCGCACGACTTTGACTTGCTATAGGCTCGTTTAGCGCACCTAGATAGTATGTATATATGATATGTACCTAAGTCTTATCTTGGACTACTGAATATTAAACACAGTTAACTGCACGATTCATTTGCAAAGAGGTTTCTTTGGTGACATAGATAAGTAAGTATATAAATCACTGACGATTGTATTGTTCTGTGATGTTAAAAAAAAATTAGAGTATTTTTTCTTTAATCTTAAAGTATGTAATTAGTTACGTTACTATTTTTGATGTTTATTGGATAAAATGTTTTGCGTTTAGATATAATATTATTATACGCTACAAATCACCGTAAAATATACATTTTAAATTATAACATTATAAAGCTATCATTTTAAAATATAGGTACCTACATACTGCTCACTTTTCATAATTTAATGGAAAACGTAAAATATTACATACCTACTTATGGAACTATATATTTAAAAATGCATTACCCACAATAAACAATCGGAAATCAACCATAATTTACCCATGATTTAATTTTTAATTACAAGATTAAAGTCCTTGACAATTTCTTAGGAAATAGATCCGGTTCTAAATAACAGAAACCTTTATTTGTAATTCTTGGCACACTTGATTAACCATTTGAATGATAATATAGCAGTTTATGTAAAACTCATTTGATTTTGAATAACATCGACGAATAAATTATCTTAACCTTATTTGCACTAGCAACAAAATAAATATTTAAGGAAAAAAGACCGCACTATATGACGGTACCTACATTGAAAGCAATCAAAGTGTGCGACTAAAAATAATTTAATCTAGTCACGTCCCATGCTAAAGCAAGGTCTGTCGGCCTGACACCTAAATACAACATGTCATAATACCGTAACGATTTACGGACAACGTCGATGGCAAGCTAAACGAATTTTAAAAATCGTCTTACAAAAAAGAAACACGAATGTAAGAACATAGGTACTTGGACAATAGCTTAATGATATTTAGTTGTAAAGCTATAGGTATACTCAATTTAAATATAAGGAATTTATTAATTACAAAATTATGGTTCACAAAAGAAAACAAAGTATATCTTAATATTTACTTAAAGTACAAAATTTTGAATTTAAAACCAGCAGCGTGGTATTGGATCATTTCATGGTGTATTTAAATTGTCCAATTAATGCTTAAGCCAACCAAGATACCAATGACAATATGACAACGGAGAGACGTGTGATGTGTGTCATACAACCCCATACAACGTTATATTGATTAAGAAACAAAATATGTGAGATGATATAATTGAAGAAAAGAACAGAAAATTAAAATAGAACGTTTTAGGATTAATGCCTTCAATATGGTAATAATTTTTATACATGGTACACGGAATTACAATAACAATAAATAAACATCTGCCTAATAACAACAATACGTGTTGTCAATCAAATCATAATGTATGATCATCAATCATATTATATGACATAAATTGGTCTGTTCATAGATAACGTATCAATGAACTACATAATTTTATATAATACAGACAATATAAATGTAGTAAATTATCAGATTTGCAGATAAAGGTTTATCTAAGACGCTGTACACTTTACTGCGATAAAAGATAAAGTCGAGTTTAATAGCCTTTGGATATGTTATTAATACTATCTAAGATAGATGAGAAGAGTAAGTTTCATAAAAAATGGTTCTAAGCTTAAATTATAGTTAAATTCCTGTCGTTCCTCTTAAGAAATTCTTAAAGTAACGAATTTTAGTTGCAAATAACTATACTTTAGTGGTTTACACTTGACAGAAAATCAAATAAAATTCAATAACAACATTAAATATGCTCTGAGTAATAATATTGCAATATTGCGTACTGATGCGTAGGTGCTGCTTAACTTTGATATGAATGGTTCCGCAACCCTGTAACTAAAGTGACTCTTAGCGGGGTCATTATAAGGTTGCTTAGCTTGTGATTAGGTGTTTTCGCCCACATGAATGACCAAATGAGGGTAGTCGTGGGTAGCATGGAGGTGTAGAAGCCAAGGCTGTTCCAGTCGCTTAAACACGTAACATATTGTGGGTTGCTTAATTAATACATCTCATTGAAAACAGTCATCGGTTTCAAATATATAATGGTCAGTTTATCTGAACCATGACCAAATAAGGTTTGAAAAAATAACTAAACTGGTTGTGAGGAGTATTTTTAAGACAATAGAAGCAAAGTTTGGTTTTGTACCAACTTCAAGTATGCGTCAAGGAGCAAATATTGACATGCGATTCATTATCGCACCGACCTCGATAAGGCTGCACTACATCTCTCAGCAAACTGGCTCAAGCAAGGCACCCATTCTTCGTCGTTCCCACGGCACCACTGCTTATGTATCTACTCTTGATCTTAAGCGACGTGATCGTTCAACTAATGAGAAATTTCTACCGGCTTGAAAAACTGAGAAACCGCAACTGTTATTAGTGTGTCCATATAAACATGGGCCAATAATTTACAATTTATAGTTTTAATTTTACTGGTATTACTATTTAATTGAAACAACATCCTTACAAAGACGGCTAGTAATAGATATTCTAGATAGATAGATTCCTTAACTATATATAGATATTAATGAAAGTAAGTGACCGTCACTTGTACTTGTTTTGAACGCCTAAGAATGCGTACAAGAAGGGCGCGTGGGCATTGTAATTTGTAATGAAAATCGATCTCTTCAGACCGCCAAGTGAACCTGTCCTGTGGGTGTGACTGAACCTACGCTTACCAAGCTCACTTACAAATGCGAGTCGAACTTTTTGAAATTTTATAGTCTCCTACGCAATATTTATGATTTATCGAATTTAACTCTTTTTTCTCTTTGTTGGAGTAATCTCGAGATTTATTTACTATTTGAAAAGATAGGTTTGTCATTGTAAAACATAGAAAGTAGACAATAAAATTCATACTGTTATCAATTCGTTGCTATATTCAAAGACGTGTTAATGGGAATGCGTGCTTGACATACTCCTTCCCATGAATTTAAATTGATGACAGACGTATTCAGACATTTGAATTGTGAGACGAAAATAAATGCTCAATCACACACTCGGTAGGTATATATTAATTTTAGAAATCTATGAATATTAAATGATTAACTTGTTTTTACTTCTATTGCTAAAAAAATTATCGTGTTCGAGTGTTATATTTATATTTCCATAATATACTTCAATTAGCATTCTAGAATCTTTAGCAAACTGCATAATATTATTGATAGAATTATTGAGTATTCAGTAAAAGGTCGAAGTCAAAGCGTGGGAGCCCGTTGCCCACGGCCAGAGGTGATATACTGTTGACTAGATTAATGGCGGCTCACAGATTTTACATATCTTAATTTGACTTTAAGATACATATATCATGAAAATTATACAGGTTCCATTTAATTAGATCTGTTTTCGAAACGTTAATGTTCGGAATACAAGACACAAAAACCTTTGTGCCTCATATGTAAAGTCCAACTTATTACATTTGAAGAAGACTGAAATACAGATTACATAGGTATACTGCATTTATTTAAATATTCATAGTTTAGAAATTTAAGTCAAATATTTAACGGATGTGACTTTATCTTGGCTAGCAAAATAATCATGGGTGTGCTGTGAAACGGACGTTTGAACTACTCGAGGCTGCAAGAGCAAAGGACGCGTAGAAAGGAAGAACGCAATTATGATAACCATAATGAGCGTTTAGTCTTGTGGTTTCTTGTAAGAAATCGTTTTTGTCTTACACAAATAAGTGTATAAATATACATATACATACATGATATGGGATATTATAATCTCCTGAATTTGTATTTCAAAGAAAAAACGGATTAATTACATTTAAAAGTTTCAAGTCTCCAATGGTAGTTTCAAAATTAAAATAGAAGACGATCTACCGAATCAGATTTACGGGTTGCTCACTGTGGGAGACAAATTGAATGTAATTCTTAAGCGCTATAAACACACCGAATCTAACGATGTAATACTGTTGACCTACATAGAACAAAAGGTAAATAAATCTGTGTGGAAACAAAAAAAGGTTTTATTTTATTGATGACGACCATTGATATTGGACACTGGTTTCAACTTGATAGATTTACGTCTCCAACCTTGATCTGACATAGGCTTAAGTTACAATTTTATTGTGTAACGCTTCAATGTGACTTACAAGTATTATTTCGTCTTACGTTGAATATAAAAATTGAAACCTACCAAGCGGAACTTCTTAAGATTGTACGTATCAGGTGCAACATTCGAATTCAAAGAATATAATTAAAATCCGTTCAAGTCTGCAAGGAAGATTGAAAATCTGAATGTTTTCTCAATAAATCATCAAGATTCATAATAGCGGCTAATAGCAGTTACTCAAAATGAAATTGTAATGATTAATATTTTGTAGATGTCCTGGTACAAGAATTGCGCGACACAATTTTTGTTGTACCTACTTATTCAATGTTGCTCGTAAATTATTTATCAAAGACGAAACACAAGCGGAGTTAATTAAGAATTATTTATTCTTGTCCTGTCGTATTTTTCATGGTTTCGCCACGAGGTCTAACTGTCCCCAAGATCAGTTTATCTATAAATCAAAAGCAAAACATTTGTTATTCTAAAATGCCATTGAAGATGATAAATAACTAGATTTCGATAAGTTACATTATTGTCTTTCGACAATTATTTTCTATGATGATCAAAAAATTTTAGTCAGTCGATTAAGCTCGTAGCCAAAAAACTATAAGGTTACTGCTTCGCTTCTATAAGCTGCAAAGTGATGGAGCCTAGAAACTTCGTTACATGACCTGCCCACACGAAAGAATTTTCTCTGCGGACATACCTACTAGATTGAAATAGACCGATAGATAGATTGTTTAGAAATTTAGAGCTGCAACTTTGATGCACCATGAAATAAAAACCCTCTTTTGTACGAGGACAAAAAGTCCTTCCTGATCGCCAAGCCATATATTTCTAACCGATCTATTACGAAATTATTATTATTCCTACGTTGTACATATTAGTGTAACGGTATTATATTCCAGACACGTTATTTAAAACAAATGTCGTTTAATGTCATGTTAGCAAAATGATTATTCGAAATTATTTTATTTGCATTGTTTACCTTTTGTGATGGTGATATCGCATCGGCCTTCACGCTT
>DVXP01000633.1:0-18893 GCA_018235645.1 Junonia grisea | reverse complement strand
CCGAGCCCGACACGCCGTGGCAGCGGGCCGAGGCGCGCATGCTGCACGTCAGGTAGCTCTCGCTATAGCACTCCGCCACACTACTATACTACTACACTCGCTCTCACACTGTGGGCCGAGCCCGACACGCCGTGGCAGCGGGCCGAGGCGCGCATGCTGCACGTCAGGTAGCTCTCGCTATAGCACTCCGCCGCGTCTCAAATTGTTTATTGTATTATATTTTCGTGTTATTCCACAATTAAACTTTACCATGAAATCAAAAATTCGCGTAATAGCGGAATTCGAACCAGCTCCTTCTGCCTTCCCGGGCAGGTGCTCTAGCCGGTGAGCTATGGGCCGCTTCGCACGCTGTGTCGAAATTCTTGATCTGATGATTTAAGTGGACGGTTTAAGCGACCGTGGTGCCTTGATGGTGGTGATTTGATGTTAAAGTTTAATATACGTGTCTCGCTCTCACGCCACCGAGCGCCTGTGGGCCCGACACTTCCAACTCTTTATGGTCTATGTGACAAAGCCAAAAAACTCGTTACTACGGACTGCATATAAAGTAAAGCTGACGCCATTTTCCCATTCCGCAAGCAATGACAGCACAAACGAAAGAGAGGCATGATCGGCTAGTGCGATCGCTACAGTTTTCTGTGTATTATGGTCGGTACTCACGGCAGCGATTGTAATCGACAGCGACTTATCTGGGACTAAAATGTCATGCGTCTACATTACAGCGACTTATTAGTATATAATATTAGTATATAAATATTGTGGTATTTAATATCTTGAAAAATAAATGAATATTATACTAAATCTTATAGCTGATAAAGCCAAAAAATACTATAAAATATAGGTCAAAGTCGTTAGTTGCCAGCGACATTTCAGATTTGCAGCGATTAAAGTCGCTGTATCGCTTGCGACTGCCTAGACGTGAATTTTTGCAGTGACTTGAGTCGCCGTCGATCAAAGTCGCTGCCGTGAGTACCGACCTTTATATTACTATAATGTTTGACGAAGTCATGTCAAACTACCGTCTGTAAACCGACTTTATTGACAACCATTTTTTTTTTCAGGGAGCGTCTAGTCCGTATGGGAATACAGGCGGAATCGATTGAGCCCGAATGGTGTTTCCAGAACGAGGGCTATTGCTACGCGTAACTGTGATACGTCATAGCTATTACGTCATGGGTCTAGTACGAACTGCGCGTTCTTGAGCACGCATGGCAATATTACTTTGATGTGTACACAATAAAGACAAAGTCAAAAATATGGTTCATTAAATTAGGCCTTAAAGGCACTTTTGAATTGTCACTTTTGTAGCGGCGAATGTACTATAAATAGGGTTGCCAGATAGGAAGTTATTAAATCCAGAACAATTCTAGAATTGGCGGAATTTTTTTGTGACAGAACCCTGTCATAGAAGTGCAATTTCGGCTAAAAAAGGCCATTAAGGTTTTCGGATTCCAGGACAATAAGGGCCAATTACTGGACATGGGACGGGACTGGAAATTCCGTGACAATCCCGGATTTCTCAGCCATCTGGTAACCCTAACTGTGAATGTACATATGCTGCCTCAAATATAAATACTTCGTTATAGTGTATGCATACTTAAGAACGCCCAGTCAGTACAATGCCTTATTATAAAATTACGTGACTTATCAATTTTATTATGACACAAATTGTAATCTATGTTTTGATATCTTGAAACGATTGAACAATGTAATTTAAGTAATTTTTCTACTTATTTCTTTATTTTATTAACCACTAGTTTTTAATTAAAAAGTTATTTGATTTATGTTTTTTTTTTAACTTTTATTTTATTATTTTTTAAATAATTTTTTTTGATCGCTAAAAATAATATGTTGATATTAGGACCAAATTATTTCGTTACAAAACTTAAAAAAGGTTTATAGTGTATATAATAAAATAATTCCCGGGGATTAGAAAAATTGGGTTCATGACTTTTTATCATGTTACCTATTTTAATGCGCCATTAAATTATTGTTTTAGAAGAAATGCTCCATTTTAAAGAGATAGTTAAAAAAATAAATAAAACGAAAACAATTAAAAATTAAACATTTATTTAACGACTCCTAAATAATACTCAACGACTAGTATACGCCCATTGGCACCCGAGCGGCTGGCATTTCTCTCACGATGCCAACATCTCCATTACCACAGTTGTACAGAACAGATCCCTCACCAACCGCTGGCACGGTACCGCCCAGTGTGACCGTGCCAAGGAATGGCAGGGAACCGGCAACTGATACGATGCCATCGACCACTAGATCATCGGAGATTATCGAAAACGTTGGTGCAGGTAAGGCGGGGATATGCATAGTGAGTTGACTAGTGAAAGGTCCAGCTCCTGCGAAAGGTGGCACACCACATGGTTCAGCGATGTAGGGAGCGCCGATGCATTGGGCGAATGTGTTCTGTGAACAAAATAAATATGGAAATTATAGAAAAGTTGCAAACAAAATGTGATTAGATCTTAGATCATGTATGGATTAAACAAACAGCAGAACCAGGATCGATTATACTACCAGGCAGAACAGATCTGACATGATACGAGTATTTTAAATATTTAACAGTGTAAAAGTTATGCATCCATAAAATTGTTATAAAGGGGACATTAATTATTTCTGTCTCTTACGATTTCATTCCAAAACACCTGAACCTTAATAAAGTTTTTTTTATTATTATTTAAAATATGCATCTATGGGCTCACAGTTGCCCATGCATTTGATTTTTCATTGTTTACAATTTTTATTACTCTATGCGTACCATCCTTTAATCAACAAGAACTTAGAACTACTTTAACTTAATATTTCTAAGGGCGTAAGTCCAAACCCGACAATGTTTTGTATTCCTTATTTACTTATATAATAATTTTACTAATAACCTTAATAAAGTTGGTACAGACATAAATTGAGTCTTGAAGAAAATAGGCATATATTTTGTCGCAAAAATAAAATTTGAAGCGGGTGACATTGGGGATGAAATGTGAGGGTAGCCATCTATCCTTGAAATTCAGAATAACTGGAATATAATGAAAATATACTATACCTTTAAGAAGACCAATTGCAGGCAGAGCACGAAAATGACTTTAGTCTCCATATCTGTTTGTTTGTAAGTACTTTGCTAGGACGGAACTGCGTTGATGCCCTGCACTAGCCCACTGGCCTATTTATATCGAATCCAGTTTATCACACCACTAATATATTGATACTTACGTCACATTATCAACATTTCAAAAGTTATAATTCTTGTAACATTTACTATAATATACCAATATTGTTGCAAAACCGATAACAATATTATGTTTTCATTACGAAAATTTATTAAGGAAACTATGTATGAAATAGTACATATTTGTAATTTAATAATTGTTGAACTCTAGTAGCATCGAATTAGAAGTCATTGTTAATAAGAATCAAATCATAGAAAGTCGAGGCATTTATTAACTATTTTACAATTTTTTTCTATGGTATAGCGAACTACAGTCTCTCCACTTTGGTTATATTTCAACCAACCTTACAATAGTCCCAATATGTGTAATTTATTTAAAAATATCAGTTATTAGTAATTTACACACGAATTAGTCATAACTAAGGAATCTCTTATTTTGTATATCTAACAATTTATATTCATTCACAATCATGCAGCATTCACAATGAGTGTATGAAATGCGTGATAGACAGAAATCAAGATAGCTGCGTTAACAAGAATTATGCACAATAGAACAAGCTATCTTTGATTCATATTAACTATCATTTATGTCACTAGTATGTAACTAGGTCAGTTATTGTTCTGTAAATAATCATCAAGTATGTCCAGAATATTGTGGACCGTTTCAATTTTCAGCTAATTGTTTTAAGTCGTTAGCGTTTGCCTCAAATTAGTTGAAATGCCAGAAAACGTCGGAAGTGCCCAAAATATCATCCCCTTCAAAAAGCCATGACTCGTGAATAATACTATATTTAAGTAAAAGAGTTTTGAAAAAGACGCGCAAAGATTCGACAAAAATGTGAGACAATTTATAATGCTGCTTAAGCTAATAGCTAATAATAATTAAAGAAACAACGGCCTATATGCGAGTCAAATTGGACTATTAGAAATATCTTACATAAAGACTTAAAGTTAAAATTAAATAATAAATTTCCTTTTAATCAGATTATTTTTTGTAAAAACAAAAATTCCGTATTTGTGAATAACATTCAATTGATTTATCAAGAGGGCAAGATGCCAGGGCCGCGCGAACGCTTGCATTCTAGAATGAGGTTGGCGACCCACGATTTGGGAAGATATTTTTGCACTTGAAAATTTATCAGCCGGGTCGATGTACCAGCCAAAAACAGATATTATTGATATATTAAAAAACAAAGCATAGACATTTTTATGCAAAATTTTGTAAGTGGGCATCCTACAAGGATGTATGTTAGGTCATATTTTGTTTTAATTATTCTTCATCTTTATCTATAATTCAAATGGAGTTTTAGGTCTTGTTTTGTCAAATATTACATTACACTGTGTGATGTAGATTACAAAAAAGAAATAAAAAGTATGAGAGTAAATATAAATGAGGGATAAAAAACATTTTTAGTGAAAGTAGTTGGTCAATATTATAAGTACGAAAATATAAGAAGCATTTATTTAAAAATATTAATTAGGTATAAGAGTTTAAGTTTTTAGACACTGCTATTATTGACAAATGTGTCTTACTAAAATAAAAAAGAAATGCCATTCCAGATTATTTTTTTTATCATTTGATCCAAGTATTTACACTATTTTGTACTAATTAGTAGTAAAGAAATCAAAAGAGTGTCATTGTTTGTTTCATCCATTATCCTATTATTTGATAGCCTAGCCTAGATTTCAAAAGGAAAAGAAACTATCATATTAATATTATCTATTAATGAAAAAAATTAACGTTAGTGAATTGAGGAATTAGATGGTAATTTTTACTACTATACTGTACTTATTGTACGCTAACAACAAGCGCCTTGGATGAATGGAAATGCAGCGCACAACTAGTTAAACAATACAACGATATCTGCATTTCTGTTTCTAAAAATGATTTATTCAATGCACTTTGCTTTGTGGTTTTATTTGTGGTTTTCCAGCACTGTTAAAAAATGTTGCTCACAGGCTCATGTCATATTTTACGATATATTTGTAACAGAAGTTTTAAATTATTATTTTGCAGAACCATAAAATAAGTAGGTATTATTACCTACAATATTTTTACACGTGCGTCTGGTTGTCTGTGGCATCTTAGTTTCCAAACGAATGAACAAATTTTGATGACTTTTCTTTCTTACCAAGCTGATGTAATCAAGATTGTTCTTACCTATAATTTAGGTATGTTGATCAGTTCTGACGTTTGAGTGGATGTGAGTAAATACTGTAACGGTTTAAGAGACAGAAGTATCGTTTAGGGTTTTGTTGTAATGGTCTCAGTGAATTGTCGGCTTCAATTATAACTTTTCATTGCTTTGGAATTATTGTTATAAACTTTTAGCAATTATGTATTATTTTATTCACATTTTTTTTTCTTATTTAAAATAAACGAAAGCATCTAAACTTTGTTTATTACAACTTACTATCAATTACAAACGTGGAAGAGCATTTTTAAACAAAATGTTAACTTGTAATCTTCCCCCATCACGCGCCAGGTCAAAAGTTAGAGTAATGACCAGCCGGACTTATCTTGAGTCCGATAAGATTTTCGTACAATGCGTGAATTATTAAACAATAAGTTAATATAATAACTATCTACTGTTTCTACCTAAATATTGTTGGCGTTTATTGAGTAATAAGGATAAAGTTTATAAAGTAATAATAGCTTGTAAATTTATAGAAAAGTTTATATCCATATTTACTTGTGAAGTCATTGCATGCATTTTTAATTTGATAATTTTGATGCCTATTTGGAACTGAAAAAATAAAACTCAATATAGTTAAAGTATTCGCTACGGCTATTTGTAAACATTTTAGAAAACAATAGGTTAGTTACGTCTTCATTTTTCTTAGTCGATTTCCGCATTGACAGCGGCTACATCCAAGTGGATATCGTTTGTGCTGAGCAAGTAGCAATTTTTTCCAGAAGAAACTTTTCGTCCACAAAATTTTATCGAAATCGATTCACTCACAGCGTGAAAAAAAAACAATTAAATAAACAAATAAAAAAAACCAAAAGGGTATGATATTATTATAGAACAAATGTTGCATAAGGAAAATAGGGATCCTTCAAGGATCTATATTAGGCCATACTTTTATTATGCAAATGGATTTTGTATATTGTTTTGCATACGTAATACTCTTGAATAATAACCGAAAATAAGAAAGAAGAAAAGAAATATTTTTTTAGCACAAGTATAGGGAAATATCAAGATCAAGATAAAAGACCGTAGTAATATGAACAGGTGTGATTATAGCTCAAACTGTTAAAAATACGAAAAAATTGTACAATCTGACTAAGGATAAGTCAGACGGAAGTGGAACGACATATTAACAGCTTAAGTCGGAATTGCATCGTTTGCTTTAGATTTTTAAGATTGCTGGGAGACAGCCTGGGTGGCTGGGTGGGAGGTGGACTGACGTCATCAAAAGGGTTGCTGGGATTCGCAGGTTTCAGTGCAAGACCACGGCCGTTGGCCATCTACGCAGGATGCTTATGTTAAACAGTTGACGACCATTGCATTATGTGATAGATAGTGTAATAGGTAGATAGTAGAGAGATGAAAGTGAAGTAAGATCTGTTATTTATGATATTAATTTTTAATTGTATGATACTGTCTCCATTCATTTAAAGCGTCGCGTCATGCAAAATGAAAGAGATTAGTGCGTTGCGTATAAGATAAGCATTTCGTAGGACAGAGTTTCGAGAAGCTTTTACACAAAAAATATTGTGTAAAAATTATGATTTTCTTCAATCTTTGTTTATTTACTTTTTTTAGGAATAGATATTTAAGTACGAGTTTTGGTTTTTACCTGCATGTGCCGGAAGAAATTCTTAGACATGTATATCATCCCAATCCGCAGTGGAGCAGCGTGGTGGATTAAGCTCCATACCTTCTCCCTAATAGGAGAAGAGGTCTATGCCCAGCACTAGGATATGTACAGGCTGTGTTACGTTTTTTTTGGTTTTAAAAATTATTTTGACTTACTATTAATTTATCGGTTTAAGCACTTAAGGGATTTTCGTTACTAGTCATATAATTACCTTAAACTTACGAAATTGGTGTAATTTTACAACTTTTCACAAGAAATTCTTAACTGCTGTCTTTCATGCTAACAATAGTTAAACTTACCGCAGTAGTTAACCCAGATCACTTATATTTCGTAACTGTTCCTGGTTCTAAGATTTTAATACTGTTTACTTTTAACCACATTATAGTTCTTTGTAACTTGAAATAGACGAATTTAGTGGATATGAAGCTTTTCTAAGAAAGAATTATAGTACAAAACGTTTTACTTACTATATTATTTACTAGCGTTTTTCCCCGACTCCGATCGCATCATTAAAGCGAAGCATTTTGAAAATATGAATGAAAACGTAGCCAACTGAAACAACAAAACTTTCGCATTTGCGAAATCTTATTATTATTTAGGAATAAAGTAATATATTTTAACAGGAAAATTATAAAGTATAGGTATATCTAAACGTCATTTTCTCACCAATATTGATAAAAAGTAATAAGTATTATCTCGTCTCAATTTTTATACTAACAAATATTTTTTAAATAATATTTTAATTATCTTCTGAGACGATTGATAAAGACATAAGTAATATATAAGTAGTGTTTTTTTTTGTCATTTTGAAATAAATGTTCAAATTAATTTATTTTTTGTAAACAATAAAATTAATTCGGTAGGTAAATATTGTCTATTTACGCTAATGGTCAACCATCTCTTATTTTTCTATAGTTACGCATCCTTTAGGTACATAATTCAAATAATAATGAGGCACTATTTGTTGCGATTTCTATACAAAATTATTTTACCATACAATTATATTATTATATTGTTATATTGCTATGTCTGTGATACATATAACGAAAGTAACAATAAGGAAAACAGCACACAACAAAACCAAATTTTATCGTTCCCACAAAAAAAAACATCTCTAACCTAGCCCGTTACAACCCGCACTTCGCTAGTACACTGTGACGACGCGATGTGGACGGGCGGGCTCGTGTTGGTGCTCGTGGCCTGCGCAGGCGCAGTCACACGGGATCAGTTCTACCCCCATGGACAAGGGTTGGACCAGAGACTGCCAAGGGGCGCAGAGGTCTCATCCCCTGAAATACCCTTGAGCGTACCTATCGTCTTCTTCGGAGAGACTTATGAAAATATTTTCGTGAGTACCTTACATTTTTTTTTGGTATATGTGTGCTGTGAAGGTGGATTTTGTTTGTTTGTATGTGCTGTAGAAACGGTTAGATTTATTTATGAAGTAGATACTTTATTGAGGAAGGTCATACGTTATGGTTCGTTTGAGCAAAATGTAGATAAGTACTTATTATAAGTATAAATTACTATAGGTTTATAATAAAAAAAAGTTAGTATAAGTATTTATAAATCGCAAGTTTTTTATTTACAAAAATAGCCAATAGAAAAAGTTGCGTGCGTATATTTGCGAAAAAAAAACATGAATTGCTATTAAGTACTTATGCTTATATGCAAAAAATATCAAGAGAGGAAAAAATATAAATAAATATCGGTCAGTATTTTTAAAAAGAAAGTACTTTAAAATAAAACCACGCAAATAGTTTTCTGACATGAAATAGAAAAGTGTTATTAAAAATGTAAGATTTTATTTTGGGTTTGTAAATCCCCAAATACCACATACTTACGTTCAAGAAGACATCGAAAATAAAAAGCAATATATATTGTTGAGACAGAAAGAGAGTGAGGGGGCGGGCGATGCAAATTTTCACTATTTGTTGTTTCGTGCCAACTCTCAGTAATTTGGTGACAGTGCAGTCTATATTCATTTTTGCATATTTTAAAAACATCAGGCAAATCGATCTTATTGCTGTGTATTTTAAATAGTTCTGTGAGAATGAATAAGATGTTTGTCGTGAATTTGAAGCAATCATGTATCATGGAATGGATATCCGTACTAATAAAAAAATTGTCACTTATTCTTTCACCACCGTAATAATGATTTTGGTAAAATTGCGAAAACATAAGTAAAAATCCTATAAATAAAATAAACATAAAAAAGCCTTTTATTCCAAATTATTTACAAGTTAAAATAAAAAAATAAGTAATAATGTCTACCTATAAACTACATACTTAATAATAAAAAATACAGTACAAAATCTAAAACAATATGTATATAACTAGTCTAAATTATCTTATCTAATTTAGTTAAAAAAACAATTACTTTTCTAATTATACTACTAGTCTTAACTAATTTTTATATTATAAAATATATTCTTGTAGTTAGGTAATTTATATTTGTACTATTTCATTGGAACCCCCCTCGGGTGAAGGCCTCCTCCAAAGAAAAATCCTATATCGTATCGTAAAAATTTCCTCAGAGTCAGTTGATTATTTTTATTCTTTTTTATTTATATTTGGTTGGTATGAGAATAGATCGTAAAGTCAAAATTGTTACGTGCTTAGGAAAATCCTGTTCAGAAAATTTAGCGCGAGTGCAACCACGATAGGCGTCTAGTTTGATTTATAAAATTTATTGATGAAAAAGCATTATTATAATATATAAATAAATAGTTATTCAATGAAACATGAGTCAATGCACAATTACATTACGATCAATACGTTTAATTAGAACGATGACCGAAAAACAAGATATTGTCATTGTTATTAACAAACAAAATAAACAAGGCTTACACTATTTCTTAATTACTGTACTTTCCTAATACTTAATTCGTGTTTGTTTGCAACTAAAATAGTAACTACTTACTTATAGTAGGTAATTAAGTAATGTTGTTTATTTCACTTATTTATAGATACTGATTGTAATCTCTTGTTCCTGTCAATTCCGTTGTAAACTCGTTAAGATAAATAACTAATCTAAAGATTAATCTAACTTAGGTACATTAAAATTATAGGTAAATATTAACGTACCTAAAATTCAAAATACATATATCTATTTCATTCAAGTTGGCTACTATTTAATAAGTTAATATTATATCATTACTTTGCAATCCGTATTCCTATTAAATTTCAACTAAGTATATCAGTATACGGATTTACGATCGGTGTATTTGATTAGAAAAATTGTACGCTGAACTCCAATCATACTTCATATCAGGGGTTCAATATAAACACTCGGTCTTCAAAAAACACCAGATATGTAGGTCTCCAGAAAGAATACTAAAATCGATATAACTTTTAAACTACAAAAAATCGGATTATAACTTTTTGGGTCAAAAGATGGCAAATAACCTCCCCTTCACCCCTGTTTGATTTGATCCATACTTTCTGGGACACCCTGTATACTTATATTGGTAGTAACAAATCACAAAATTATTTTGCTTTATTCTGCGATAACAATAAAATATATGTGTGGTGCCTCCACGACGTACCTACTCTAAGCATGTTTTATCGGACACAGGAGTATCCCAAGGAGATATCCATAGCTGCAAGCCTGCAAAGACATTGCAACTGACTATTGCAGAGGCTTACGTGATGTCTTGGTGCATTATTGTACACAGATGAATCCTTTATGTCGTTTTCGTGGACCATGGCAAGTTGATTGTGTTTAGTTTAAATGGAATTCCGCAAAGCAATCCTGATTCATTGACGGATAATTAATTCAAAAGTAAGCTGGAGCAGTATTACTGATCGATTGTTTTATTTTCAAACGATTTTTTATTGTATTGGAATTAGGTTTCAGTTTTAGGGCTAGGTAAGTAGCAGTCGTTGACCGATGTATCCTCCGCCCACGATCGCTTCCGTCGCACAAAACATTATCAGTGCAATTGCGAATATTATGCACTTTTGGTCTTTCGGCGAAAATGTATCGTTCGAAAATATTTTAAATGAATACCTACAAAACTGTTCAAATATAATTCATATTATGTATTGCGGTACAATTTGCAGACTTCCTCAAAAATGTTAAATAAAATATTGGTAATACTTGAAATACCTAAAAAAAATCATTAAAAGTATTACGTAACGTAGTTTGGGGGGAGGGGAGAGTCATGTAAAACGTTACGGTGCGTTATGGGGCTGGGAGGGGGTATAACAATAACGTGTTACATGACGACATAATTGTGACTTTTAGATGAAAATGGTCTCGAAAATTTTTTTACTTACCATTTTCACCTAAAAATTTTGGTAAAATGTTAAGTAACGTCTAGGGGGAGGGGTACAGAACAACATTACGGTGCGTTACATGTGGGGGAGGAGGGAGGGGGTTATAGTCTCCAAAAATTGCGTTACGTAATACTTGAACGACCCCTTATAGGTAATTTATATTGCATCAAAAATGTTGGTATTACCTATATCTAAATATGTATGAAAAACATAATTTTAACACTATACTCGTAACTTATTAAATAATTAGTTTTATTTAAATTTTACATAGGTGTAGGTACATTACAAACTACAAAAGACAAATTTACTATTAGCTTAGTATCACAATCATTATAACATGATAAAACCGTAATTAAGTAATGAAATGAAAATATTACGTGTTATTAGAAACATTTTTTGTAACAATGTAGTGTTATCGCCGGTTAAGCAAGTGTCAAGACCTTACGGTGGTCTAGCGTGAGATATTGTTATCACACACAAACATCGTTGTGTACCGTACCTAATCGTTGAAGATAAACTGTTGTGTATTACGCAATAGACCTAAACCCCTAGTACGAGTTTTATACGTTTTCGAATTTCGATAACGTAATCAGGGCCGTCTCTAGCCCATGTGGCGCCCGTGTGCAAACATTACGCTAGCGCCCCCCTAGCAAGTGTGCGGTCAAAATGAAATGGGTAAAAAGTTGTCCGGCAGCTTTAGGGTGGGGACTTTATATTAGTATGGATCATTTATCCTGAAGCTACCGGACGATCTATGTAGATTGTTAGGTGTATTACCACATCAAGTTACCACATCATAGTCACTGTCAAATTTTTCCAATAGACAACAAACTCTATTGTTTGTAGATTAAATTTGTAGATTTTTCAGCTCGAAATACCTACAATGGTGTGCTCTTGACTGGCCCTAACAAGCCTAAACTCCAAAACGTACTCATGTTAACATGTCTATAGTCTATACAAATGTACTTCATAGAAATGTTCAAATATTGATTTTTTTTTCATTTTTATTACGACATTATAACAAATATACAATGTTGAACAACATTTGAGAACATTTCACAGAGAAGCTCACTCACTATTACATCAAACATAAAGTTCATTTATGCGTTTTAAAGTTTATCAGCCGCTGTGTATGACATTTTTGTACTAGCCTTCTGGAAATCCTTCGACTTCGTCGAGACCTAGGCTGTTTTGGAGTTTCTGCAGAGATGTCAAATTGACTGGCGATATATCGAACATAATACATCTTTGCGATAATGACCGTCCCAAATCCAAGATCAGCGGATAAGACATATTCGGCTACATCGCGGGGTGAGACAGGGGGACGTGATATCCCCGGAACCGTTCACCAACGCGATGGAGGACGTCTTTAAAATCCTCAATTGAATTGGACGAGACGTCAACGTCAAATGGAGAGTATATCTATCTTTGTTTTGCCGACGTTATAGTCGTCTTTGTAAAGACACTGGAAGAGCTGAATCAAATGCTGAACGACTTAAATGGGTCCTCACAACGTGTGGGTCTCGGTAAGAATTTGGACAAAACAAAAGTTATGTTAAACAAAACTGTCATGCCGAGACTAGAACGAGTCGACTGCGTTCTTCTAAAAGTTGTATAGGACTACACTCACATAGGCCAGACAATACAACTTGGCCGACACGACTTTGAGAAGAAAGCGGATAGGAGGATTAAGTTGGGTTGAGCGGTATTTGGCAAGCTCCATCGAGTCTTTACGTCGACAATTCCGCAAAGCCTGAAGATTTTTTCGTCTTCGTTGAAAAAATCTTCTTCTATACTAACATATTCGCCGAGAAATGGACACTGACAGTGGGGCTGGTCCACAGATTTAAAGTCGCTATGGAGCGTGATATGCTGGAGTCTCTCTCAAGAATAAAATCAGGAATGAGGTTATGCGTGAGAGAACCAAAGTAACCGACCGACGTAGCTCGCGAAATCAGTAAGCCGAACTAGCAATGGGCTGGCCACTTTTATCGCAGGACCGATGGCCGTTTGAGTAGCAGTGACGGATTTAACACAAGTGCCGCCCTACGCCTTATATTACTCGGTGCCCTCAGCTTAGCCATCCCCTGTGTGACATACCTATACAAATTGAGCTAAAAAAATGGTTGACTCCCTCCGTTCACTATCCTTTCCTAAGGTCGTCTGTCTCATTTGCAACTTTGCTGCCCTAGAAGCCCTAATTTTGGCGCCCCTAAAAATGTGACGCCCTAGGCCCAGGCCTCACGGACCTATGGGTAAATCCACCGCTGTGGAATAGACGAGCCCTGGACTGTAGACCGCGTCATGGCACACGTAGCTTAGGACGCCCTCCGGCCGCTGGACTTATTTCACGAAGGTTTATTTCACGTAGAAAATTAAAGTTTATATGGCAAAAGACGAGCCGCTTGTAACGCGCCTCGTTTTGCTGCAATTCGACAAATATAAGAAGAGCTTCAGTTGCTACACAAAATGTGTGCAAACTGGAGTTCTTTTTGCGTTGGTCATTTAAGCGCGGCGGCCAACGTGGGCGCGCGGCCTGTAGGGCTCCGTTGCGAGCGGCGCTCGGCGCCCCTAGGAGAGCGGCGCCCGTGTGCACCGCACACCCTGCACCTAAGGGAAAGACGCCCCTGAACGTAATTTTCGATTAGTATTCTTTCGTATTTGACTAACAGCATTTTTGCGAAATTTTCATTTCAAGCGGTTCTAGTCAATGTATGCAAAATTAGTCAAAACTCGTACTAAGGATACTGAGAAAACTTCGTGTTATCGCGTCAAGTCATTTTATATGGTGGTAGAGAGGAGACACTTTTGTCCAAAGAAGTATTAGCTATAGAAGTAGATAGTTTAGTGATTTATGATCTTTGCGTGTCACAGAATAAAACATTTTTCGTGTATTTAAATGTATCTAAAATGATATGTGTATTTTAAATGACATTTGTCCACTCGATAAAAGGTTATAATATATTGTTGTCAAGCACAGGCTCATCGGCGCTGGTTGAATATACACATACTGATGCTCACATTGAGCAAGTTAAAAAATGCTTAAAAATCCTAAATGAGGTTATCTACGATACGGAAGTTGATACCTTTGCTGAACCAAATAACTTGTCCTAATTTTCCACTGAGTAAATAAACCTTTGAATTTTATAATATAATTATAAAATGTAGGATAAGAGTAATTAAATATCTATAAGTAGATATATAAACTGAAGCCACTGCAGGTAATAGTTAGGTACAAATCGTAGGTAGTGATAAAAAATCTCCAATTTAATTTACGAATAATATATTAACATAAGTTTTATTTGTTACAGGTAAACAATTATGGAGTTTTATCGTTCAGGGCGGATATACCAACCTTCCTCAATGCCGAGTTCCCCCTCCCGTATCCTTCTATAGCCGCGTTTTACGCGAACATCGACACCACAGAATCTGGTGAAGTCTACTACAGGGAGACAAATGAGTCCCATGTCCTTGTCAAAGCTGAGGAGAGCGTGCAGAACAACTTCCACGACTACTACGATTTTAGACCAACTAGCGTATTTATCGCCACCTGGATAGACGTCACGTATGCGAGCAAACAATGGCATGATCGTAAGAACAGCTTCCAAATTGCCATCATCAGCAATGGCACGGAGAGTTTTGTTGAAATGTTGTATCCCGAGAGGGAAATTCAGTGGATACAGAAGGAGCCGCAGCCAGGAAGCCTGCCCGACGCGAAGGCGCAAGCTGGGTTTGTCGCGGAAGACGGCCGTCTCTTCACACTGAGAGGTTCCGGCAGTCACCAGATTAGAAATGTCGTTTCGTAAGTAATAAATATTACCAGTTATTATTATTTAGTACTTATTCATGAACTTAAAATATTTAAAGATATAAACAATTACTCGTAAGTGCTATTCAAATGATTGTCTTTGATTCTTTAATAAGCAAACGGTTCTTATGATTTCAGATGGTCTAACACTCGTGAGCCTGGGAAATATGTCTTCCGTGTCGGAAACATACCAATAGATGGGACAGTAGCTGTTCCTGATCAATATGATCAAAACGAAGTCGAAGTAGAGGAAGAGACAAAAACTTGTGCTCAGAGCGGCCCCAGTGTATGTCACTTGCAAGCCAGATGTGTCGATTACCAAGCTGGTATCTGCTGTCAGTGTAATGACGGCTTCTATGGAAACGGCAAATCTTGCATTAAAGACGATGTACCTTTAAGAGTTCACGGAAAATTAAATGGTATTGTTAACAACATTAACCTTAACGATGTAGATATTCAAGCCTATGTCGTAGTTGCTGATGGAAGAACTTATACAGCTTTATCGCAAGCACCAACATCGTTAGGAAGTAGCTTACAACTTTTAAATGTACTTGGTGGCGTAATTGGATGGCTCTTCGCTAAACCTTCAGATTCAGCGAAAAACGGTTACCAGTTGACAGGCGGCCTGTTTAATCATACAGCAGACATCTATTTCCCTGCTACCAACGATAGGGTGATTATTAATCAGGAATATGTCGGTCACGATGTCTTTGATCAGCTAACTCTTGATGCAGATGTCCGTGGTACCATTCCAGCTGTATCGCCAGGAGCAAGATTAGAAATGACTGAATACGACGAGGAATATACTATTGTTGAAGCAGGCTTGATACATAGTGTTTCGTCTCGAACGTTTACAAATAAAATTACGGGTCAAAAGTACGAACAGAGAGTATCACAAACGTTTTCCTATAGCCCCTGTAAATATGCTCCACCATCTGAAGAGGATAACGAACCCTTAACATTAAAGGTAATCAAAAACTACTTAGGTTATGAAGCGAGAGAAAACATTGTTAGATACAGTACGAGTAACAAAATTAAATCAAGAGGTCAGGAGGACCCATGCATAGAGGGACGTAGCTCATGCGGTCCCCACAGTACATGTGTTGTACAAGGCGATTCATTTACATGCGTCTGTCAATCTGGTTTTACTAGTATTTACTACGACGGTGCAACTAATTGTGTTGATATAGACGAATGTGCAGCTGCAACTCATAATTGTGACAATAATGCTGATTGTTACAACCACGATGGCGGTTTTCAATGTAGATGCCGTGACGGTTATGAAGGGAATGGAATTAGTTGTAACAGAGTTTCACGCTGCAGAGACAAGTTATGTGATCCAAATGCTCAATGTGTAGAGAATCCAGCAGAAGAGCCAATTTGCTTATGTAATCCAGGTTTTACGGGAGATGGGCAAAGGTGTTGGCAAGCAGTTGAAGCCACATGTGGTAGATGCTCGCGGTATGCATATTGCAGCTATTCAGAGCAAAGTAACAGTTACAAATGCGTATGTAATTCTGGTTTTATTGGCGATGGAGAGTACTGTGTTGAAGATATTACCTCCGTGCCAGATGTAACAGAGACATCAGAAATATCTGTCGCTCCTTTACAATCGACTACACCAATCATATCTGAAGCAGAATACAACGAAACATTTGTACTTCCCGAATGTGATCTTGATGATCCAACTTATTGCTTCTGTCCACCAGGATACTCCAGTTTTAAAGATGAGAGAAACAATGATTTATGTCGTATAGACACTTACAAAGAAGAACCATCACTACCAAATACAAGTAATGTTGAGGAAAACAATGACACTTCAAGTAAGTTTGCCTCTTGTAAGCTTTATATTACAATTTTCTTATTTTAAGTTCTTGTAATAATATTTTTTGTTCTTTCAGTAATCTGTAGCTCAGACACAGACTGTCCACCAAATGCAATTTGTTCTTTCCCGTTGGAAAAGACACAAGGTCATTGCGTGTGTCCTGAAGGCTACGAAGGAGATGCGTATGAGTGCATCGAACGAACAGGGTCGAGTTGTTCATGCGGCCCAAGCGCCCACTGCATAGACACGGCTGCTGGTGAAATGATGTGCGTCTGTGACATAGGTTATCATGGCGACGGATATGTGTGCAGACCTAATTTCAGTTGTACAAACAGTTCTGATTGCGAATACAATGCAGAATGCCGGCCTGATCCAAATTCTGACGAATACGTTTGCCAATGTATAGAAGGTTACATCAAAGACCAAAACGATGCTTGTATACCAGATGGACAGCTATGCAATGGAGCTGTATGCGCAGAACATGCGTCTTGTCTCTTTGATGAAACACTACAAGTCCATTACTGCAGTTGCGATGAAGGTTTTGAAGGCGAAGGCATTTATAAGTGTGTTCCATTAGGGAAGACCTGCGATGTGGCAAACGATTGCAATCAGAACGCAGTATGTACTCCAACCGAAGCATCATATCAGTGTGTATGCCGCGAAGGCTTTACTGGAGATGGTTACACTTGCAATCCAGAAATGAATTGCAGAACGAATATCTATTTATGCGATGTACACGCTTCATGCTTGAAGACTAGCGAAGGATATGAGTGTGAATGTAATAGTGGATATAATGGCAATGGAACTCATTGTGAGCTCAATCCGAGACAAATTGGAAACTTCCTAGTGGCAAGCGATGGAGCATCAGTATATCGTGTGCCTTTCAAAGTGACTCCACGTGAGTTCGCTACCCCACTTAACAGTGCTATTTACCAAATAGCAGTTGGAGTTGACGTTGACTGTTTCACTGGAAAAATTTACTGGGGCGATGTCAGCACCAGTGCTATTAAGAGAGCTTCATATGACGGATCAGATTTTGAACAATTTTTGTCCTACGGTACGTAACTTTTAAATTAATAAATAATTTCGGAAAAAATATAGGTCTCCATTATACAAATTAATATTACATTTTTTTTACAGATGTTCAATCGCCAGAAGGTTTGGCCGTAGACTGGGCGTCTAGAAATATATTCTGGACAGATTCAAAGAAACTCACCATTGAAGTAGCAAATCTCGACACTAAAGTAAGAAAAGTTTTATTCAAAAGAGACGGTATTTTCAATCCTCGTGGCATTGCTGTTCATCCTGGAAGAGGGTAAGTGTTCTGTAATAAATGTAAAAATATCTTTATACAACTGAAGATACTACTATTAAACAGTAACTAATGTGGTCTAATATTATGTTTTGCAGCAAAATCTTCTGGACTGACTGGAATCGTCTTGGGCCTAAAATCGAAATGGCAAACATGGATGGCACACAAAGAACCGTTTTCCTGGATAGATCACAAGTGAAATTGCCTAACTCTTTGGCAATTGATTGGTCAAGAGACCGTCTCTGTTTCACCGATGCCGGACTTTTCACTATCAAATGTGTTAACATTGATACCTTGGAAACTGAAACTATCGTCGCCAATTGCTCATATCCATTCGGCTTAGCTATAAGTGGAGAAAACTTCTACTGGACAGATTGGAAAACGTAAGTAATTTCGATATTAGTATTAGGCTATCGATAATAAACAAATCGTTTAGAAATGAAGTGCCATAGTTTGTTATAACAATTACTAGGTACTTAAGCTAAAAATGGACTTTGTAAAAATTACCCCAGCCAAAATGGTTGCAATGCGTATCTACAATTGGACACATACAAAGTCTGTCTCTGTGTTGCCATTAATTCTTGTTCCTAGCATTTTTCCCGGACTTAACCAGGGTCTGCTTTACTCTAGCCTAAGTTTTGACAGGTTACTGATTTTTACG